>PVJD01005599.1:0-113077 GCA_004026545.1 Mormoops blainvillei | reverse complement strand
GTTTGAAGAAATTGTTCAATTTTCAGATTTTATTATAAGCATTTATTTATTCTGGTTTCATTTTTCTTTCCTGCCCAGGTAACTTTGTATTCCTATCCTGTATGTGTACCCATAAAATTATTTACAAAAACAAGTAGTTGCACTCAGGGTATAGATTTCCAACCCCAATCTTATTTTATTTATTTATTTTGTTTGTTTCATTTTTTTTATTTTAAAAAAATTTTATTGAATGTATTGGGGTGACACTGTTTAAAAAAATTATACAGATTTTCAGGTGTAAAATTCTATAATACATTATCTGCATATGCACTGGGTATTTATTACCCAAAGTCAAGTTACCTTCCATCACCATTTATCCCACATTTACCTTCTTCTACCTCTCTCTACCCCCATTTCCATCTGGTAATCACCATACTATTGACTGTGTCTATCAGTTTTGATGGGAAGTTTAATCCATTCACCTCATTCACTCAACCCCCAAATCCCCACCCCTCTGACAATGGCTAGTCTGTTCTCTGAATCTCTGAGTCTGTTTCTATTTTGTTTTCTAGTTAATTTAGTTCATTAGAGTCCACACATAAGTGAAATCACATGGTACCTGTCTTTCTCTGACTGGTTTATTCCACTTAGCGTAATGCTTTCTAGGTACATCCATGCTGTCACAAAAGGTAAGATTTCTTTCTTTTTGTGTCCAAGTAGTATTCCATGTGTAAATGTACCACAGCTTTTTTATCCACTCATCTACTGATGGGTACTTGGGCAGCTTCCAAATCTTGGCTATTGTAAATAATGTTGTAATGAACATAAGGGTGCCTATATTCTTTCAAATCAGGTTTGGACTTCTTTGGATATATTCCCAGAAGTGAAATTGCTGGGTCATAAGACAGTTCCATTTTTATTTTTTTGAGAAAACTCTACACTGTTTTACAGTGGCAGTACCAGTCTGCTTTCCCACCAGCAGCACACAAGGGTTCTCTTTTCTCCAAATCCTTGCTAACACTTTTTATTGATTTATTGGATGATAACCATTCTGACAAATGTGATGTCTCATTGTGGTTTTGATTTTCATTTCTCTGATGATTAGTGACATTGAGCATCTTTACATATTTATATTGCTCATCCCTGTGCCCTCTTTGGACAAGTGTCTATTCAGTTCCTTTGCCTATGTTTTAATTGGATTGTTTGTTTTCTTGCTGCTGTATTAAGTTCTTTATTAATTTTGGATATGAACTACTTATCAGAAATATCATTGGTGAATATCTTCTCCCATTTAGTGGGTTGTCTTCTCATTTTGTTGGTGGTTTCTTCTGTTTCCATTTCTTTTCTGCATCAAAGCTACTAGCAAAGCCAGCAATAGTCATTTCAGTCTACATATATAAAGGTATCATATAATGGGAAACTTGCTTATCATTCCTACAGACTTCTCCACTTAACCCCAAACAGATTCTCACTCTAGAATAATGTTAGTATGAGTCTTCTTAACTCTGATTAAAAGGGAACACAGCATCTAGGGAAAGAACAACTTCCTCCCCAGTACCTCCTTAAGAGTGACCAATTGTTCATTGCCTCCCTTGCATGCACACGTGGTCACAGCATTTTCCCTGAGGTGGATATAAAAATATGAATTCCATGCACATAAAAGTAAATGACAAAATTAATATTGCCCAAAATTTAAAAATAATAAAATAGTTGGCATTGAAGCAAAGTTCTACAACTCTGACAAACATTATAAAAGTGGCAAATATTTTTAAAATAATTTAAACTAAATGAAGAATAAAAGAGAACTCCATAATCTTTAAAATAGTTGTCAGTAAACTAACTTCTCCTGTGGAAATGGTAGGACAACATCTTGTGATTATTTCATACTAAACTGAATTTTTAAAAAATATCCTACTGAACTCAAATTCTGTCCCCTACACCCTCAATCAGTACTTTCTCTATACTCTTCATTTGTCACTTTTATTGTTCATTTCATTTGGTGTTTTGCTTCTTTTCTGTTGCCCTGCTGTCTTCCTTCAATTCAAGATGTAAATAACTTAACTTTGTATCTCTTATAGTAAGTTTCACTGAGTCACACATATCGTAGGTGCTAATAAAATAAAACAGTAATATAATCCAATGTAATCAGGAAGTCTGCAGAGTTCACTTTCTGCTTCTTGCTCCCATCCAAGATTCCACAAAATCATTTTTCCTCCTGAGCTGGACTCAGACTTAAACTTTTTCTCATCACAGTGCTCCAGGGAGCTACTATATGACAGTTATGCTTGGTGTGAGAATGAAATTTCTTTGCTAACTTCTCTGGCTCTTGAGTTTTCAGCTAAGGTCTTTATTTTAATTATCATCACTCATCTAGGTCCTTGTTAAGAATAAATGAAAGGAGGTGTTTTCTTTCTTTTTTAACATTATTGGGTTTGTTTTTTTTTTATTGCTAACATTTCTTGCATGTCAGGAGCTATTCTAAGCACTTTACATGTATTTTTTTTCATTTCATACATAGAAAAATGTTATTAGTATCTCTCTAAGAAGGTATTCATTCCAGATCTGCACTCTTTTTTTAAATTTTATTTTTATTGTTGTTCAAGTACAGTTTTCACCATTTTCCCCCACCACTCCCCCCCATCCATACCCATCCACACCTCCCACCTTCCATTCTACCCTCTTTTGCCTTTGTCCATGTGTCCTTTATACATGTTCCTTGATAACCCCCTCCTTTTCCCCTGTTATCCCCTCCCCTCTCTCCTCTGGTTACTGTCAGTTTGTTCTTCATTTCAAAGTCTCTGGTTATATTTTGCTTGCTTCTTTCTTCTATTGATTAGGTTTCACTTATACATGAGCTCATATGGTATTTGTCTTTTACCACCTGGCTTATTTCACTTAGTATAATGCTCTCCAGATCCAGCCATGCTGTCACGAAGGGTAGTAGCTCTTGCTTTCTTTCTGCTGCCTAGTATTCCATTATGTAAATGTACCACAGTTTTTTGATCCACTCATTTACCAATGGGCACTAAGGTTGCTTCCAGAACTTGGCTATTGTAAATTGTGCTGCTATGAACATTAAGGTGCATAGGTTCTTTTCAATTGGTGTTTCAGGATTCTTAGGGTACAAACCCAGCAGTGGAATTGCCAGGTCAAAAGGCTGTTCCATTTTTAGTTTCCTGAGGAAATTCCAAACTGTTTTCCACTGTGAATTCCAAATTCCTCAGTGGCTGCCCTGGTCTGCATTCCCACCAACAGTGTTACTAGGGTTCCCTCTTCTCCCCAATATCACCAACACTTGTTTGTTGATTTGAATCATGGTCACCCTGACAGGTGTGAAGGGTATCTCACTTATGGTTTTAATTTGCATCTAAGTGATGGCTAGTGATGCTGAGAATCCTTCCATAGGTCTTTGGGCCCTCTGTATTTCTTCCTTGGAGAAGTGTCTATTCAGGTCCTTAGCCCATTTTTTAATGGGATTGTTTATCTTCTTGGGTTGGGGTCATGTGAGTTTTTTATATATTTTGGAGATCAAACCCTTGTCTGAGGTATCATTGGCCAATATATTTTTGCATGTGGTTGGTTCCCTTTTCATTTTGCTGATATTTTCTTTAGCTGTGCAGAAGCTACTTATTTTGATGAAGTCCCATTTGTTTATTCTTTCCTTTATGTCCCTTGCTCTAGCGGACATATCAGTAAAAATATTGCTGCATAGAATATCTGAGATTTTCCTGCCTACGTTCTCCTCTAGGACTTTTATGATGTCATAACTTATATTTAAGTCTTTCATCCATCTTGAGTTGATTTTTGTGTGTGGTATATGTCGGTGGTCGAATTTCACTATTTTGCATATAGCTGTCCAGATCTCCCAACAAGATTTGTTGAAGAGGCTATTTTTATATAACAGGTGAAAAAGAGATGACTTTTATTAGGGGGGAAAATGAATGTGAGCTGACTCTGGACAGCAGAGCACTTATGCAAGGTCAGATGATGAGATATAGTGAGAGTAAGGGATAGAAACTTGAGGCAGTGTGGGGCAGAATAAAGTGAACCACAGCAGTAATAAAGCTAAAGAAAATAGAGAAATGGGCCAAGACCTGGGAAAGGTGCTGTGTAGGATTTAGAACAATAATATGACAGTAAATATATAATCTGAATAAAAAGAATAAAAAGTAAAAGACCAAGAGTAATGTGTTATTGGAATACGAGTGCTGTGGCAGAAGAAAAATTAAAATAGAATATAAAAAGGAGAACAAGAAAACCAGTCAAACAATGAAATCAAACAAATAAAACAAAGAGAACTAAATGGAAGGAAGAGAAATATATGTATATATATATTTGGAAAAACTATATATTTTTTCATATATATATGAAAAAAATAAAATGCAAGTTCTGAAGGATAGCAAAGTTAAATTTGTCTCAGTTGTTGGTTTTAGCCTTCTGATCTCTCTCTAGATCTGTCTGTTCCTTTCACAGTTGCAGTTCTTATTGTCTTACAATTGCAAGAAGGAAAAAAAGAAAAAAAAAGCCTGCTGACTTTAAACCTGTCAAGCCAAAATGTGTTCTGATGGTCTTCTTTGATGCTGCCGGCAGAGGGGGCTGGGCTCTGTTTTTTACCTTTCCTGTAGACCTGGAGGATGGGGGATGGGTCTGGGCTACAATATTTACAGGTGCCCAGCTTCAAGTGAGAGCAACTCAAACCCCTCCTCATTCTTTGCTTGCCTGGGCTCTACGCACCGGTACAAAGTCCCTTCAGGGCAGTTTAGTTTCCCTATTAAATTAAGTCTCTCTGGGGACTGCTACCTCTCTACTCCCTTCTGTCCTCCTTTAAATAATTCATGGGACACCCTGATTTGGTGCAAATCACTCCCCTCCTCTTCCTTCTTTGCTGGCACAGCCACTGCATGTGAGAGGTCCTTGCACAGCAGCTGAGAGCCTTTTTTTGAGTGAATTCCCCTTGGTTGCGGGGAGCCTTTCCTAACAAGTGCTGGGCTTTTCACACAGCCCAGCTTTCTGACCAGTCCCAGAACTAACTGGGTCATGGACAGTCGTAGCCCATCTCTTCTCCCATCTCTTGGTATCACCTGGATCCCCAATTTCTCTGAAACTGTTCCAGCAGGTGACCACAGTCCCAGCCAGGGAATGCTGCCTGCTGTGTCTCCCACTGGGTCCTTATCCCCACTGTGACTACAAGTGACCAGGTCTCTACTGGCATAGGTCTGTGGTTTCACTGCTCTGGGAGGGGAGGGAGCTGCCAAGTTCCAGTCACTGACCTGACTCTATTCCGAATGTCCTGTGTCATCTATGGTCCATGGTGCAGGACCCGGGACCTTCCCTTTGGCCTACAAAACCTCCTAACTATCCATTTTTAAATGTCTTCTGCAATCTTTGGCTTCCAAACTTCAAATAAGGTGGGATTTCATTGGCTGTTCACTCAGTTCATCAGAAGATAGACTAGGTGTCCCAGCTGGGTGCACAAGCAAGAGGGTCCACTTCCCACCTTCCTCCCCGACATCTTCTTCATCCAGAAATGCATTGTTTTCAAATGAGGTCAAAGTTATCATTGGTATTTAAAATATGTAACTCATATAATCAATTGTATTGATAACAGGTCAGAGATGTTATATTTTTTACCTTAATCATCAACTCATATTAATAGTTGTGACCAAATAAAAGTGTAAGAGTAAAATAAATACTGAGTATTCTGAATCACTTTATGTCAAATAAATGTATTATTTTAAAAGATTCATGGAGGAAATGGTAAACTGGATCCAGCAATGCACTGAAAAGACCATATACCATGATCAAATGGGATTCATCACTGGGATGTAAGGATATTACAACATATGCAATTGATAAATGTAATACACCACAAAAACAATGCAAAAGACAAAAAACACATGATCATACTAATAGAGGCTGAAAAATCAGTTGAAAATACAGCACCCATTTATGATAAAAACACTCAGCAGAGTGGGAGTAGAGGGAGCATACCTCAACATAATAAAAGCCATATATGAGAAACCTACAACCAACATCCTACTCAATGGGCAAAATCTAAAAGCTTTCCTCCTAAGATCAGGTATAATGCAAGGGAATCCACTTTCACCACTTCTATTCAAAATAGTATTGGAAGCTGTAGCTATGGCAATCAGATAAAAAAAGTAAGTAGAAGGCATCCAAAATGTAAAGGAGGAAGAAAGCTGTCATTGTTTGCAGATAACATGATATGTGCATATATGAACCCTATAGTTTCCACAAAAAAACTACCTGATGTATTAAATGAATTTGCCAAAAATGGCAGGATACAAAGTCAATATTCAGAAATTGAAGGCATTTCTGTACACCAACAATGAAATATCAGAAACATAAATTAGGAAAAAAATCCCATTTACTACAGCAACAAGAAAAATGAAATAATTAGGAATAAACTTAACCAAGGAAGTAAAAGACCTGTACTCAGAAAACCATAGAATTCTGAAGAAATTAACTGTTGATATCAGACTATATTACAAGGCCACTGTAATCAAAATAATCTGGTACTGACATAAGAAGAGACACATAGAACAATGGAACAGAATAGAGAGCCCAGGTATAAACCCATGTGACTACGGTCAGTTAATATTTGAAAAAGGGGGCAGGAACATAAAGTGAAGTAAAAATAGCCTCTTCAATAAATGGTACTGGGAAATCTGTACGAGTACATGCAAGAAAAAATGAAATTAGACCACCAACTTACACCATTCACCAAAATTCAAGATAGATAAAAGACTTAAATATAAGTCATGACACCATAAAAGTCCTAGAGGAAAATATAGGCAAGAAAATTTCAGATATCCCACACAGCAATATTTTCACTGATACGTCCCCTAGGGCAAGGGATATAAAGGAAAGAATTAAAAAAATGGGGCTACATCAAACTAAAAAGCTTCTGCACAGCTAAAAAACATCAACAAAATGGAAAAGGAAGTAACTGTACAGGAATACATATTTACCAATGATACCTCAGACAAGGCTTTGATCTCTAAAGCATAGAAAGAACTCACACGACTCTACTCCAGGAAGACAATCCAATTAAAAAACGGGCAAAGGACCTGAACAGACACTTCTCCAAGGAGGACATACACAGGTCCCAGAGCCATATGAAAAGATGCTTGACATCACTAGTCATTACAGAGATGCAAATTAAAACTACAGTGAGATCCTACTTCACACCAGTCAGAATGACCATCATTAAGAAATCAACAAACAAGTGCTGGTTGGATTGTGGAGAAGAGGGAACCCTATTACACTGTTGGTGGGAATGCAGACTGATGCAGCCACTGTGGAAAACATTATGGAATTTCCTCAAAAAACTAAAGATGGAGCTGTCTTTTAAGCCAGAAATCCCACTGCTTGGACTATACCCTAAGAATCCTAAAAATTCAAAAGAACCAATGCACCCCAGTGTTCATAGCAGTGTTATTTACAATAGCCAAGTGCTAGAAACAACCTAGGTGCCCATCAGTAAATGAATGGATTAAAAAATTGTGGTACATTTACACAATGGAATACCACACAACATAGAGAAAGAAGGAAGGAACTCTTACTCTTCACAACAGCATGGATGGAACTGGAGAGCATTATGCTAAGTGAAATAAGCCAGGTGGTGAAATGCAAATACCATATGATCTCACCTATAACTGGAACCCATTCAACAAAACAAACAATTGAGTAAAATAGAGCCAGAGACTTAGAAATAAACAACAAATTGACAGTGACCAGAGGGGAAGGGGTAGGGAAATAAAGGAGGAGAGAAGGGGAAGGGGCAAGCAAAGGAACACAAATAGAGGACTCAGACACAGGCAATGGGAGCGTGGAATTGACTGTGGTTGTGCATGGGGACTGGGTAGGGGTGAGCAATGGGGAAAAAGGCAGGAAAACTGTAACTGAACAACAATAAATTTTAAAAAATACAATACTGCTTTGTAGTTAAAAATTAGTTTTAGCCCTGGGTTGGTGACTCAGTTGTTTGGAGCAGCATGTTGTACACCAGGGGGCTGTGGGTTTGGTTCTCAGTCCAGGCACATACTTAGGCTGGAGGTTCAATCTCAGTTGGAATGCATACAGGGGCAGTTGATCGATGTTTCTCTCTCTCTCTCCCTTCTTCTCTCTCTAAAACCAGTGAAAACATATCCTTTGGTGAAGATTTAAAAATTGAGATTTATGTTATTCCCTGAACACATCAAGAGCCTGTAAGTTAACCAAGTTAATTCAAATTTTAAAATTGAAATTTGATAACTGAATAGTTTTGTGTAATTGAAACTTGCCTAAATTTTTATTTATTTAATAATTATTATATGACAGTCTGGAATCGATACATATTTTTTTGTTTTTTATTCTTTAACCAGACCATAGCATGACTTTCTTTCTTCTTTCTCCAAATGACTAGACTTCTGGGAGACAACCAAGCATTAAGGATTTAATTGATATTTTGAATTTGTCAAGAACCACTTGCTTGAACTCTTGAGCTTCTTGGCCTTACATAGAGTGGCCTGCCCCATATAAGCCATACTACTGTTGGTAAATTATCAACTTAGCTGTTCAGCTGCTGTAGTCTAATACTTAAAAATATGTAAGTGGGTCAATTCTAAAATTAATTCAACCTAACTTTGCCTGCAAACACTAAGAATATTACCCATTAGGAGGGCCAAGATATCACCCCCAAGCAGACAGTAGTAATCCCTGGAGAAAATTGCCCTGGATGACAGTTCTGTGACATGCTGACTACTCCCATGACTACAGCCCTTGATTACAACCTATGGTACTCTGACCTAGCTTATCAGACAAGAAAGGTGAGAGTTTTAGGTGATATGTAAATGAAAGTAAACTGATTAAATGAAGCACAGTTAAATGACAACCATTGCAACTAACATTTACTGAGCACTTATAATTTACTAGACACTCATTTAACCTAATGATTAAAAAGAGAGGAATTATTATTATGCTTATTTTATAAATTTTAAAGCTGAGTCTGAATAAGATTTATAGCTAAAACTCAAACACAAATCTCAAAACTCAGTGCCTTTCTTAGAAAATTATATTGCATTGTGCCTATATTACTATTAATCATTTATTAAGTACTTAATATATATCAGTCACAGTGCTAGGGATTAGAAAAACAATGACAAGTTTCCTGTCTTAAGACAAATATTATATGAGGTACACAACTGTGAACTAAATCATGTCCCCCGCAACCAAATTCATATGTTAAAGCCCTATTCCTCAATGTGACTGTATTTGGAGTTAAGGTATTTAACGTGGTGATTAAACTAAATGAGGTCCTAAGGGTGGGGCTCTAATTCAATAAGACTGATGTTCTTATAAGAGGTGTAGATACCAGAAATGCCCATGGAGGGAGAAAAGGAAATGTGAGGCCATCTGTGAACCAAGAAGTGAGGTCTCACCAGAAACCAGCACTGCTGATATCTTAATCTTGGACTTCCAGACTCCAGAACTATGTGAATATAAATTTCTGTTGTTTAAGCTACTCAGTCTGTGATATTCTTTAGGGAAACTCCAGAAAACTAATACAAAGACAGATTCATATATAATTTTTTGTAAAAGAATATGAAAAGAACTAACAGATATGCAAATTATTTAGGAAGAGTAAATTTAAGTTTTCTTTAATAAAAATATGAAGGTGGGTTATAAAATGTAATTCCTAGAGAGCATACAGTTTATTTTTATTTATAGCTAATATAGTCTTTTCAAAATGTTCCACCTCTGGTTTATTGGGGAAAGCATCAACTAATTGTCCAATCCAGTTTAAAACTTAGTTTAACATGGCAATCAGTAACGTGTTTCAGATATTTAGTAACTCCAAGAAATTATTTCAACCTTTCAGATTTCTCACTCTTTGTATTGCCTCCTAGATTCCTTGCCAACAGGGTAGCTGAATGTGCGGTAAGGGGGGCAGGGATAGGTGGCTCCTTCAGTACATAGTTTGGTTCCTCCAGCCTTGTGGAAACTTTTCTTGATTGCCTAGTTTCTGGATGCTTTGTGGTCTTCCAGCATTGAAATCTGAGCAAGAAAACAGTGAACCCTTCTTTTGGTTTCTACAGCGTGCATATTGCTACCCTCTTAGTTTCAGCCTCACTTTCACTCATATTTCTGCTATAAACACTGAGCTGAATGTCCCATTAACTACAAGCTTAGGTGGTCCATTCACAGAAGTACAACAAACTGCCAAGTCTGCCAGGCCACCAATCAGACTCTTGGCTACCCAGGGACCTATAATACACAGGAAAGGGTATTTACAAACTTAAATCTTAGCTTGTGCCTTCAAAATTTCTCTGTTATAGCTGAGCCCCATCCAGAACAGAAAAAGGAAAAGTATGAGGGGGCTTCCCCTCAAAGTCCCAAATGGGATGGGATCAAGGCCGCAGTCTCCTCCCAATGATATCTTTACTCATAGAAAGGAAATGGCTGTTCATTGTATTCTCCCACCACCCCCTTTTCTTGCCACATTACTCCAGGACTAGAAAGGGACCAGCTTTTTGTCCATTTTTTTTTTCCTGTCTAGAAAGCTTATGTAAATGTTGATGGACTAGGCTTCTAAGTCAATACTAAATGTAGGCATGATGGAATTTGGAAAGTCTAATTCTCAATCACTGAAACCCAGACTATTGCCTTGCTGCAAATTCTATTCTTGAATAATAATTATTACCTCAGACTTTTTTCATTGTATTCCTTTTGTAAGAAATCTTAGCATACACTGAAGCAGAAGGATCTCTACAATTAAATACAGCTCAGAAAGCCAAAAGAGTAAGCCATATTAATAATGTTCAATATATAGATCCAATTATACTCCTGCTGAGTTGCTAGAGATCAATGATTCATTCTGACTTAAATATGGTTCCCAGAATAGATAACACTTTAGCTGAATCTAGAACCAAAGAAATATTTGTTAAAATATTTTTGAGTGGCTCAGTGACCCATGGACAAAGCCAGAGGGGTTAGGATTGAGGGTGGGAGGTGAGGGTGGGAGGGAGGGAGGGGCGAGGGACAGTTGGGGGGTGATGGAGACAACCGTACTGGAACAACAATAAAAATAAATAATAAAAATGCACAGCCAGTGGTTCCTTACTAAACTGGGCACATTTTTATATCACCAGGGAATACACAGAAACAAGAAAACATGAGAATTATAGATCATAATAACCTAAAAAAACCCTCTTCCATCAGTTGGCAAACACTATAAAGTATATATCACATGCTTGGAATTATGCCAACTGTTACTAAAAATGAAAAAGACATACTTTCTACTGTCAAGAAACATATAAGCATACTATTGAAAATGTTTCGCTTCCACTGGGGCTCACACATTTTAGAAAAGAAGAAGAGTTGTAATCACTAAGTAGTGTTAAAACTAACTTTCAAATGATGAAAGTCAAATATGTTACATAGTAAAATCAGGAGCATTATATTAGGGTCCTATCCATACAATTATAGTGGCAGCACAGACAGGAGCTTGCTTGTATTCCATGAGAAGAAAGATGGTAAAATATTATGAATGACTATATGTACAGGGAAGTTTATTGAAAGGCTAAGGTAGAATAGGATATATTTTGGCACAAAGGTTTATTATTGAAATATAATTTCAATAATCACTAAGATGTTTAGCCATCTGTCCAATAGAAAGACTTGTTTATAAGGAAGAATTTACATACCCAATATTTTAAATCATATAGTACCCTAAGAAAAGTTCAGAAATACAATTCTGAAAATATATAAATAATCACTTCCCATTCATAGATTAAGGAGCCTCCTTTCTTTTGACTCATAATACTTAATTTTATGTAAAATTTATTTTATTGGATACAGAATAATATGTAAATGGAATTAATGTAGAAAACTAGCTTATAAGGTAATAGTGTTATGAATAAATACAAATATTGTCTTTAATTGACTGGCCAATAAAGTATGAAAATTATCATCCATAAGTATTTTTAAATCGATGATATTTTATCAATTTAGGTTCTACCATTACTACAAATGGTGGTCACAAGATTGGATTTTAGAACTACATAATACAGTACTTCTATTCTGCTCCTATTGATTCTGTAATTTTAGATAGAGATTACTTATTGTCTTCATGAATTATCACATATACTGTCCAACAGTAAATAAAAATATAATCTTCTTTTAAAATGTATTGAGTTTGTAACCAGCAAACTCTTGAATATCTTAATGAAAGTGGAGTCCAGATATTTTTATATATATATATATTTCTTTTATTAAATGCCCTAATACATATATATATATATATATATATATATATATATATTAGACATACAATGATGGCTTCAATATTTTACATAAGTGGGGTTTTAGGTAAGAAATCTGGTTAAGCCAGGGATCTTCTGTTGAAGCTACATTTTCAAAGCAATTATGATACAATAATAAAAATATAAATATTTTACAAAATTTTATTTGGCCTTTTCCTAAGCATAAGACAGCACAAATCTTTCACATAAAAATATTATTATTAATTTTATTTTAAAAACAGTTAATAATCTTATTGGCAATTAATATATTCTTCTTCCCCCAAACCATGCAGTGTCACTGCCACTGTAGACACATCAAATCATATGTGAGTAACTCCCATATCTTTTTCAGTAACCTTCTCCTAAACTCAAGAATTACATATTTATCATTATCCATATAGGTTTATAAAATTTCTTTGTCCAAAATTCTGTACATAATTTACAACATTCACTCCAAATATTTTTATCTTCCAAATTTTCTGTTTTAGTTGATGGCAGTACCACCAGCCAGTCAGCAGACTGGATTCATTCTTAATCCTTTTCTTATCCTCATATTCAATTATTAACTCTTCCTGTATCATATATGGAGTCATCAGCATTCATTCAATGATGCACTACAAATATGTGGAACAGGTTATGAATGTTTAAGATTCTATTTATCTAGCTAGAGAGAAAGAGATAGTAGCAGTATAGATACTACTCCCTCACCCCTGGTGCAATCAATCATCAAGACCAGTAGATGTTACCATCTGAAAAGTGTCTTGAATTTATTCTCTCAGGTGGTACAAGGGTTAGCCAAACTGAAGTTTTTGTAAACATGGGTACTTGGAAGACTCGAGTGTTCAAGTTCACACAACCTTAATACTCTATTATAATTTCATAGAAGAACAGCATACAAAACACAGAACTGGAATGCTTGTCCATGTAACCAAAAGTGGAGATATAGAAGGAAAAGAAGATTCTGGTACTGGATCACAATACAAGAGCTCAGTCTCTAAAATTAAGTATAGGACTTGAATGAGTGAAGAATAAAAGACAACTATGTTCAGTCTCTGTGCTGTGAGCCCAAGATCTTATAAATTTCCTATGAGTACAGACAATATTAGCAAAAGGATTAGTGTGAAAGAACTGAACAAAAATCTATACATTTATATACCTATACATTACATCTATATGTACATACATCATTACACCTATATGTACATACATCATTACACCTATATGTACATACACCTACATACATGTGTACATAAAACAAATTTATAATGTAAAGCAATGTAGAAGCTATAATTCATTAGTTTTCTTCCTTGTACAAGCTTGGAAGCCAAAATTCTTAGGTTATAATTTAATTTTACCATATTATGTATGATCTTAGAAAAGTAACATGAGCCTCATCTGTAAAACAAATATTTTAATATCATCTACCCCATAGATTGTTGTGGAGTTTAAATGAGTACAGTTAATAAATATTAGATTCTTTTTTACCATTATTATGTATTTAAACTTCATACAGTGTAATCTTTAGGATTATTTCCTTCAAAATAGGAAAAGTGCAGTCGGTCTTTTTTTGCTTCTCATAACTATACAGAGGACATCCTACTCTGCATTTCAAGTCAGAAGGGTTTGCCTATTCCTTATCTACCTTTTTTATTTATTTGGACTTCTCTACTTGAATGGTCTTTTATACATTTCACAAGTATGAAATGTATAATCTTTCCCACAGTGATATTGTGAAGGTGTAAGAACGGACAATACAAAATGTTTACAAGTATGTACTGTAGCATAAATAATCATAGCTTCATCCTTAAGAGATTCCTTGTCATCTGGTTATTTTTTGCTTGTCATTCACTAATTACATATCAGTTCCTAACAGCTACGCAGGTTAGAGTGTTACTTGATGTGTTCTAAAATAGAATCTAAATACACCCATTTGTGCTTAGATCTCAGTATTGTTTGTTCTCCCATTCTTTACTTTCAATAGTCTCTGTATTCTCACTTATTGTACTCCTCCTCACCTCTACTACATACCTGTCCATTCCCACCCCATTTCCCACCATCCCATAGAATAAGTGAATGCTCACCACTTTCCATCGGTTATTATTTAATATTAGTGGTTCCATACTCATTGTACACTGCAACATACAGATTTTATGCTGATTTAGGTTTTTGATATTTATTTATTTTAATGTTAGGAATTGTGTCACTGAAGCCAAGTAGGCAAAAACTAAGAACGAGTGTTAAATAAACTTACTGTAAGAGAAGTGTATGGTGAGGAGAAAATGAGAGATGATGGTTAACAATAAGGGTCTGCCACAGTTAAAATTTAATGGTGGTAAGATTACATTCCCTGGCAAAAGTAGCAAATGTGTATTTCTGCCAATGGAAAGACAACAATTCACAGAATATAATTGTTCTTAGAATGTGTAACTTGTGGCATAAACCAGTGTCTATATTCCCTAATTTTATGTCAAAAGCATTAAAACCATGAACAGTATTTTGAGAAAATATAACTGTCTTCTGGAGGTACCATAAAATAAAAAGAATGGAAAATATATCATAAAAATGATGTTTGTTTGATACTCCCCACAGCTTCTCTCTAAGGCAGGAAACTAATTTATAGAGAATTCAGATGTCCTGCAAAGTCATCTGAATTCAGTTTGCAAAGTTAGTAGCATTCAGTACTCAAACCCAGTTCTTTGGAATCCATATACTCAGTGGTGTTTCTACTCTGTTAGTCTGTACAATAGTCTGTGTGCCAGTGAGAAAAAAATTGTATTAGAAAGTTAAAATAAATTTATTTCAAATTTAAGAATATTTGCACAATATTTTATTATAGTAGAAAGTGTACAATACACCTTTATTTCAGGTAAATTTCTACTGCAATAAATATGATCACAAAGAAGAGTCTTGAATAACTAGCCTATTTCCTGTATACATAAAGCAACTACATTGGACTGATTATAATCAATATTGCACAATATTTAAGTGCTTTCCTTGGTGCAAATTTCTCAGTCATCAGAGAGAACAAGCATCTTTGCCCACAATACATATTGGATATAGAAACAGAAAGAGATGTGAACTGTAGCTGAATTCTTTACACTTCTTTTCTTCCAAAAAGCATGATATTTTATTGTTTTGTCTCAGTAATACCTCTTCAGACTTGTCAAACACCTCAGGGAAACTCACTTAAATTCCTAAGTTTTAACCAAAACATAATCCCATAAAGAATCATAAGAACTATGATTAATAAAAAACAAAGAACAAATTGCTATGTTTTTTTCTCTACTGTTTTCAAAATATGTGTTACATCCCAATTGACTTCAAAAGGCCTATATGCCAGCTCCATTTATCCTCTGAATTCTACATAATATGCATTGTAGGAAACACTTGAAGGGAATAGAATTACATTTAACTATTTGTATATTCCAAAGCAATCATTTTACAAACAAAGAAAACACATACACACACGTAAGTTTAGTTTTTTAATGAAATTTATTGAGGTGACATTGATTTGCAAAACCATACAGGTATCAAGTGTATAACTCAACGAAACATTATTTGCACACCGCATCATGGGCCCATCACCCCAAGCAAAGTCCCTTTCCATCCTTATTTCCACCCTATTTTGTCTACCTCCACTTAGCACCCCCTCCACTTTCCTATAACCACATATATTTTCAATAAAAGGTTAAACTCTGAATGTAGTGAATATATATTTGAGGATTCTTGTTTCCTTTTTAAAGACATCTTACCCATTTTGTTTACAAATACTGTTTTGTAAATGAGAACTAATGATTTTCCCCATAGTAGGGATATTTTAGAAGAATTTGTGTGTGCCCAATATCCACTATCCTTTTTAACAGCATTGCTACTACATTTGGGAAATTACATCTTCCCCATTGTCTCCGTAAGCTTGCTGGTCCATGAAATTCTGAAGCCTGCCTCCAATTACAAAGCCTTGGGATACTTTCTTTCCTTGTCATTCTTTACCAGAAAGAGGGGTGCATAATCCATATTTGGCCAAAAAAAAAAAAAAGAATTGAATTTTATTCCTCCCAGTGTACTCCCAACCAGTCTGTTCTTTTTTGTAATTAAGGTAAAATTGTTCAGGTTAACATAATATTAACTATTAACCATTTGGAAGTTTTTAATATATGGCATTTAGTACACAAACCATGTTGTACAACTATCATATCTATATCATTCTAAGACATACATAACACTAAAAGGAAACCCCATAAAATTAAGCAGTTATTCCTCATCTTCCCTTCTTCCCAGACCCTGGCAACCACTGGAATGCTGTCTGAAACTATGGTTTTACATATGACGAATATTTCATATAAATGGAATCATGAAATATATAGCCTTTTGTGTGTGGCTTCTTTCACTTAGGATAATGTTTTCAAGTTCCATCTTTACTGAAACATTTATCAGCACTGTCTTTCTGTTTTTGTTCCTCTGTTCTTACCTAGGTTTTTGCACCTCACGAACACAACTATTCTGTCAGTGCCCATCTTCTCTCATTTCCTCACCTTTCCTACAGTTAAACAACCATTGGTTTGTGTATCTAACAATTGATAATGAATTGACATAATTCCTTTTTAGGCACATTAACTATTACCATCTAACTAGATATGAAAGTTCAAAGGTTTCTTTCCATAACCTATTTTAGTTTTAATTAAAAATGACAAGTAAATTTTTTAACAAGTTCTTTACAGCATTTTCTCAAGATTGTTAAAGTAAGTAACTTTGTTTTATTTTTCAATTACACTTTACATTCAATATTATTTTGTATTGGTTTCAGGTACACAACATATTGGTTAGAGAATTATATGCTTATTTATTTTCTCATTATCAAATTTATTGGGATAACATTGGTTAATAACATTATATAAATATCACATGAAAAAATGATGAGAGAAAACTTCCTTAACCTGGAGAGGGGAAAAGGCATTCAAGGTCAGGAAGCACAGAGGGTCTGAATCAAAATGAACCTAAATAGGCCCACTCCAAGATACATCATAATTAAAATGGCAAACTCAAAACCAAAGAGAGAATCTTAAAAGCAGCAAAGGTAAAACAGGAACATACAAGGGAGCTCCGATAAGGCTAGCAGCTGATTTCTCAATAGAAACATTACAAGTCTTGACACAATGACAAGAAATATTCCAAGTAGTGAGAATCAAAGGCCTGCAACCAATACTATTGTACCCAGAAAGGCTCTCATTTAAAATGGAAGGAAAAATAAGGAGTTTCCCAGACAAAAGGAGGCTAAAAGAAAACACTGCTACCAAACCAGCATTGCAAGACATGCTAAAGGGACAGCTCTAAGATGAAGGTACAGAGTGAGAGAGAGAGAAATAAAGGGGAAAAATGAATAAATACCTATCAATAATAACCTTAAATGTAAGTGGATTAAGTGCTCTAGTCAAAAGACATAGGGTAGCTGAATGGATAAGAAAACATGACCTGAACATATGCTGCCTATGAGACCCCCCCCCCCAGAACAAGAGACCTACACAGACTGAAAGTGAAGGATGGGAAAAATATATTCTAAGCAGATGAACAGGATAAAGAAACCAGGGTAGCAATACTTATATCAGACAAAATAGACTTAAAAACAAAGGACATAAAAACAGTTACTGAAGGACACTTCATAATACTCAAGGGAATCATCCATCAAGAAGACATAAACATTATAAACATTTATGCACCCAACACAGGTGCACCCAAATATATAAGAAAAATCTTGGAGGTCTTCAAAAAGAGATAGACAGGAAAACATTTATACTAGGGGATTTTAACACCCAACTCTCAACAACAGATATATCTTCCAAACAAAATATCAACAAGGATATCACAACATTGACCAATGCTCTAGATCAAATGAACTTAACTGATTATATATATACATATAAATATATATATATACACATATAAATATATATATATATGATCTTTCATCCCCAAAAAGCAAACTACACATTCTTTTGGAATGCACATGGAACATTTATAAAGATAGACCACATTGATAGAACACAAAAAAGCCTCAAAAAATTCAAAAAAATTGAAATCATATTAAGCATTTTCTTGGCTCACAAGGGCCTGAAACTAGAAACCAGCCTCAAGGGAAAGCTCAAACACACTCAAACTCATGGAGATTGAGTAGCATGTTATTAAACAATGAATGGGTTAATAATGAGATCAAGCAAGAAATCAAAAGGTTTCTGGAAATAAATGAAAATGAATGTGCAACAGTCCCAAATCTATGAAGGCGGTCTTGAGAGGGAAGTTCATAGCAATACAGTCCTACCTAAAAAAAGATAGAAAAATTTCAAATAAAAAACCTAACTCCTCATTTATAAGAATTGGAGGAAAAACAATAAACAAAACCTAGGGCAAGTAGAAGGAAGGAAATAACCAAATCAGAGCAGAATTAAATGACATAGAGAAAAATGAACAATTCAAAGGATCAATAAATCCAGGAGCTGGTTCTCTGAAAAGACACGCAAAATCAACAGACCTTTAAACAGACTCATCAAGAAAAAAAAACAGAAGTTAAAATAAATGAAATCAGAAAAGAAAGAGGAGAGATTACAACTGATATCACAGAAATACAAAGGATTGTGAGAAACTACTACAAATAACTATATGCCAAGACATTTTAAAACCTGGGTGAAATAGAAAAATTTCTAGAAACATATAACCTTCCGGAACTGAATCAAGAAGAAGCAGAAAACCTGATGAGACAGATAACAGATAGTGAAATTGGAACCGTACTAAAAAAATTCCCAACACTCAAAAGGCCATGGGATGAAAGGATGGCACAATATTCACAAATCAATAAACATAATATATCATATAAACAAAAGGAAAGACAAAATCACATGACCATATCAGTAGATGCAGAAAAAAGGATTTGACAGGTACAGCATCTGTTTCTGATAAAAAACACTCGCCAAAGTGGAAGTAGAGGGAGCATACCCCAAATAATAAAGACCATATATGAGAAATCTATAGCCAATATCACACTCAATAGGTAAAAACTAAAAGCTTTACTAATAAGATCAGAAACTAGGCAAGAGTGTCCACTTTCACTGTTTCTATTCAACTTAGTGTTGGAAGTTCTAGACCTCACAATCAGACAAGAAAAAGAAACAAAAGAGATTCAAATTAGAAGGGAAGAAATAAAACTGTAATCGTTTGCAGATGACATATAGTGTACACAGAAAGCTCTATAGAATCCACCAGAAAACTACTTGACCTAATAAGTGAATTTGGAAAAACAGTGGAATACAAAGTCAGTATTCATAAATTGAAGGCATTTTTTGTACACCAACAATGAAAGATTGGAATCAGAAATCAGGAAAAAAAAATCCCATTCACTATAGCAACAACAACAAAATAAAGTACCTATGAATGAACCTAACCAATGAGGTAAAAGACCTGTACTCAGAAAACTACACAACAGAGAAGAAACAAATTAAGGAAGACAAAAATAAATGGGACCATATATCATATTCATGAATTGGAAGAATTATCATCAAAATGTCCATATGAAAAAAATTAAAAAAGAAAAAAATGTCCCTACTACTCAAAGCAATCTAGATTTAACACAATCCCTATTAAAATACCAATGGCACATTTCACAGATATAGAACAAACATTTCAAAAATTTATATGGAACCATAAATGACCCCAAATAGCCTTGATAATTTTCAGAAAGAAGAACAAAGTAGGAGGGATCACAATATGGGACATCAAAGTATATTACAAGGCCACAGCAATGTAAACAGTCTGGTACAGGCACAAGAACAAGCAAATACATCAACAGAACAGAATAGAGAGCCCAGAAACAAACCCAAGTCTCTATGGTCCGTTAATATTTGTCAAAAGGGGCAGGGGCATAAAATGGATTAAAAATAGCCTCTTCAACAAATGATCTTGGGAGATATAGACAGTTATATACAAGAAAGAAAGAAAGAAAGAAAAGAAAGAAAGAAAGAAAGAAAGAAAGAAAGAAAGAAAGAAAGAAAGAAAGAAAGAAAGAAAGAAAGAAAGAAAGAGAAAGAAAGAAAAAGAAAGAAAGAAAGAAAAGAAAGAAAGAAAGAAAGAAAGAAAGAAAGAAAGAAAGAAAGAAAGAAAGAAAGAAAGAAAGAAAAAGAAAGGGAGAGAAAAAGAAACTTGACCACTAACATACCATTCACAAAAAGAAACTCAAGAATCATAATAAGTTTGACACAATGAAAACCCTATAAGACTTAATGTAGGTAGAAAAATATCAGATATCCCACACAGCAGCATTTTCACTGATATGTCCCCTACAGCAAGGAACATAAAGGAAAAAATAAACAAATGGGACTTCATAAAATTAAAAAGCTTCTGCACAGATAAACAAAACATCGGCAAAATGAAAAGGGAACCAACAATAGGGGAAAATATATTTGCCAATAATACCTCAGACAAGGGTTTGATCTCCAAAATATATAAAGGACTCACATGACTCTACTCCAGGAAGACAAACAATACAATTACAAAGTGGGCAAGGACTTTAACAGACACTTCTCCAAGGAATATATACAGAAGGCCCAGAGACATATGAAAGGATGCTTAGCATCACTAGCCATCAGAGAGATGCAAATTAAAACCATGATGAGATATCACTTCACACCAGTCAGAATGGCCATGATAACCAAATCAACAAACAAGTGCTAGAGGGGTTGTGGTGAAAAGGGAATCCTCATACACTGTTGATGGTAATGAAGACTAGTGCAACCACTGTAGAAAACAGTATGGAATTGACCTGTAAAGCTAAAAATGGACATGCCTTTTGACCTAGCAATTCCACTGCTAGGATTTTATCCTAAGAATCCAGAAACACCAATTCAAAAGAACCTATGCACCCCAATGTTCACAGCAGCATTGTTTACAACAGCCAAGTGCTCAAAGCAACCTAAGTGTCCATCAAAAATGAATGGATAAAAAAATAATACTTTTATACAATGGACTACTATGCAGCAGAAAGAGAGAAGGAACTCCTACCCTTCACAATAGCATGGATGGTACTGGAGAGTAATATGGTAAGTAATATAGCCAGACAGTGAAAGACAAATACCATATGATCTCATCTATTAGTGGAACCTAATCAACAAAACAAACAAGCAAGCAAAGTATAACCAGAAACATTGAAATAAAGAGCAAACTGACAGTAACCAGAGTGGATGAGGCAGGGGAATAACAAGAAAGAAGGGGAAGAATCATCCAGGAACTTATTTAAAGGACCCATGGATAAAGCCAAAGGGGAATAGGATTGAGGGTGGGGTGTGGGTGGTCAGCGGAAAGTGCTTTAAAAACAATAAATAAAAAGAAACCACTTGATCATGGTGTATCATCCTTTTGATGTATTGTTGTATTTGGGTTGCTAAAGTTTGATAAGGATTTTAGCAACTATGTTCATCAGGGATATTACCTATAATTTTCTATAATGTTAGTGTCTTTTTCTGCTTTTGGGATTAGGATAATGCTGGCCTCATTAAATTAGTCTGGGTGTCTTCCCTCCTCTTGAAAATTTTGGAATAGATTGAGAAAGAGAGGTGTTAGATCTCTGAATATTTGGTAAAACCCACCCATAGATCTATCCAGTCCAGGGCTTTTGTTTCTTGGAATTTTTTAAATTAAAGCTATGGTTTGATTGGTTGTACTCTGTGTATTCAGATTATCTGATTTTCTTATATAGTTTTGAAAAGTTTCCTGTTTCTAGGAATTCATCCATTTCATCCAAGATTGTCCAAGTAGTTGGCATATAATTTTTTGTAATATTTTCTTACAAACCTTTGTATTTATTTGGTGTCAGCTTTTATTTCTACTCTTTCATTTATCATTTTATTTATTTGGGTCCTTCTATTTCTCTCTCTCTCTCTCTCTCTCTTTTTTTTTTTTTTTTGATGTCTGGTTAAAAATTGGTCAATATTGTTTATCTTTTCAAAGAACCAGCTCTTGTTTTAATTGTTCTTTTGTATCATTTTTTAGACTATATTTCATTTATGTCTTCCCTGATCTTTATTATTTCTTTTCTTCTATTTGCTTTGGGTTTTGTTTCTTCTTATTATTCAAGTTTCTTTAATTATAAAGTTAAATTGCATATTTGATCTTTTTCTTGTTTCCTTAGAGAACTGTAATCCTATGAATTTCCCTCTTAGGACTACACTCCCTGTCCCAGAGATTTTGGGTTGTTGTTTCAAGGTATCTTTTTATTTCTTCCTGGATATTGTTGTTGACCTGTTAATTGTTTAATAACTTCTATTTAGCTTTCATGCATTTGTGTGTTTTTAATTTTGGGGGTAAAGTTTATTTCTAGTAATAGCATTAAAGTCAGAGAACGTGCTTGATATTATTCCATTCTTCTTAAATTTATTGAGACTTATTTTCTTCCTAATACGTGGTTCTTTCTAGAAAATGTTTCATATGCACTTGAAAGGAATGCTGCTTTGTGGTGAAATGCTCAGAAGATATCAATTAAGTCCATTTGATCTACTGTGGCATTTAAGGCCATTGCCTCCTTGTTGATTTTTTGCCTGGAAAATCTGTCCATTGATATCAATGGGGTGTTAAAATTTCCTACTGTGACTAAATTTCTGTCAGTCTCTCCCTTTTTCTCCATTAAGATTTATTTTACATATTTTGATGCTGCCATGTTGGGTGCATAAATATTTACTAGGGTTACATCTTCTTGTTGAATTGTTCCATTAAAAAATTTTACTTTAAAATTTATACAATTAATAAATTTTGTGATTCTTCCTGTTTCAGTTTTGGAAGATTGTATGTTTCTGGGCATTTATCCATTTCACCCAGTTTGTCCAATTTGTTGTCATACGATTGTTCATAATATATTCTTACAATGCTTTGTATTTCTGTGGTGTCAGTTGTTCCTTTTTTCTTTAAATTTCTGTTTGTATTTATTTGGGTTTTTTTTTATTGTTGAATTTAGTTAAGTGTTTGTTAATCTTATTTCACTGGTATTTTGTGTTGTTATTTTTAGGCTATTTCATTTATTTTCAGTGTTATTTTTATTATTATTATTCCTTCTATTTACTTTGATCTTTGTTTGTTCTACTCTTTTTTAGTTCCTTTAGGTATAAAAATAGTTGTTTATTTGAGATTTTCCTTATTTCTTCAGATAGACCTGTATTATTTCAATCTTCTAGAATATATTGAGACTTGTTCTGTGTCCTAACACATGGTCTATCCCCCCCAAAAAATGTGCCTTGTGCACCTAAAAAGAATGTGTATTATGGAGGATGTTTTGTGTGAAATGCTCTGAAAACATCAGTTAAATCCATCTGCTCTTGTGTGTCATTTAAGACTATTGACTGCCGATTTCTTGTTGATTTCCTGCTTGGGAATTCTCTTTACTGAAGTCAATGAAATGTTATAATCCTCCACTATTACTGTATTAATGTTAATTTCTCCCTTAATGTGCATTTGTACTTGCTTTATATATTTAGGTGCTCATCTGTTGGGTGCATAAATGTTTACAAGGGTTGTATCCTCTTGTTAGATTGATCTCTCCATCATTATTCAATGTTCTTCTTTGTCTCTGATTATAACCTTCACTTTAAAATCCATTTTATCTGACATAAATTTGCTGCCCCAGTTTTTTTAAATTCCATTTGCATAATATATTTTCCCCTCCCTTTACTTTCATTCTGTGTATATCTTTCTTTCTGAGGTGGGTCTCAGCACACATGAGTCTTTTTCTTATCCAGTCAGCTATCTTTTGTATTTTTAGTAGAGCATTTTAGGTATATATTTATTGCCATTTTATTCTTTATAATTATGTTCCTCTTTTTTTCCCTTCTTAAAGGTTTTTTAAACATGTCATAATATTGTTTACTAATAATGAACTCTGTTAGCTTTTTAAATGTCTGGGAAGCTCTTTATTTCACCTTCAACTTTGAATAATGGTTTTGCAGATATAGTAATTTTTGGTTGTATGTCCTTGCTTTTCATCGCTTTGGATATTTTGTGAAACCCCTTTTGTCTTGTAATGTTTAACTTGAGAAATGAGCCAATAGTTTTTTGGGAGCTCCATTTTAGGTAACTGTCTTTCTTTTGCTACTTTTTAGATTCTCTCTTTTAACCTCTGCTATTTTAATTATACTGTACCTTTGGGTTCACCTTGTTTGGGACTCTGTTTTTTTGTTTTTTGTTTGTATATTTTTTTGAGTATGCTATTACAGTTGTCCCATTTCCCCCCCTTATATTCCCCCCACCATGCATCCCATTTCATCATCCCCACACCTATTAATCCATGTCCATGGGCTGCACACACCATTTCTTTGAAAAGATAAACAAAATCCACAAGACTTTAAGCAGACTCATCAAGAAAAAAAAAGAGGATGCAAATAAAATCAGAAATGAAAATGGAGAAATTATAACTGATATCGCAGAAATACAAAGGATTGTAAGAAATTACTATGAACAACTATATGCCGAGAAATTTGATAACCTGGGTAAAATGGACAAATTTCTGGAAAAATATAATCTTACAAAACTGAATGAAGGAGAAGCAGCAGAAAGCGTGAACAAGCTGATAACAGCTGGTGAAATTGAAGCAGTAATAAAAAATCTCCAGGCACACAGAAGCCCTGAACCAGATGGTTTCACAGGAGAATTTTACAAAACATTTCAGGAAGAGCTAACCTCTGTCCTTCTCCAACTATTCCAAAAAAACCCAAGAAGAGGGAAGATTCCCAAACTTTTAATGAGGTCAGCATCATCCTAATCCCAAAATCAGATAAATACACAACAAAGAAAGAAAACTAAAAGCCAATATCTTCCTTGATTGCATGTATTTTGTTTATTTTTATTTTTATTTTTTATGCTATTTAGTTGTTTTCACTTTTTCTCCCTTTCCCCACCACCACCCAGGCTCACCCTCTCCCCACCCCAAGCTTATCCCCATATTGTTTTCTGTGTCCATGGGTTGTGCATAAATATTCTTTGGTTGATTCTTTCACCATCTTCCATGCTGTGCCTCCTCATTTCCAGTATCTGTCAGTCTGTTTTATGTATCTAAGAGTCTGTTACTATTTGATTTGTTCGTTTATTGTGTCCATTAGATTCCACATATAAATGAGATCATGTGGTATCTTTCTTTCACTGACTGGCTTAATTCACCTAGCATAATTTTCTCCAGGTCCACCCATATGTTGCAAAATGTATTAATTTCTTCTTTTTACTGCTGCATAGTATTCCATTGTGCAAATGTACCACCCCTTTTTTATAGGTCACTGAAGAAAGAAATCATAGAAGATACAGATAAGTGGAAATATATAACACATTCATGTATTTGAAGAATTACTTCTTTAAAATGGCTTTTGTATTTGAAGAATACTTTTGTAGAATTAAAGAATAATGTATTTGAAGACTCTGTATTTGAAGAATTAACTTCTTTAAAATGACTATTCTACCCAACATGTGCCATTTTTTCACCAGGCTAGGAAAGTTTTTATTCATTATTTTTTCTTTTTTCATTGTTGTTCAAGCACAGTTGTCTCCACTTTCCCCCATCACCCTCCCCCACCCCACCCATCCCTACATATTCTTCAAATAGGTTCTTTTTTCTTACTTTCTCTTTCTCCTTATACACCTATTATCCAGATGCTGTTATGCTTCATGTTTTCTGAAAGGATCCATAGATTATCACCATTTTTAAAAATCTTTTTTTTCTTTTTGCTGTTGTAGTTGGGTGTTTTCTTCTACCTTTTTTCAAATTGCTGATTTGATCCTTTGTTACATTTAACCCGATGCTGATTCCATTTTAGGTATTGTACTCATTTCTACTTGTTTTTTATGATTTCTATGTAATTTTTTATATTTATTATGCCTTTGTTGAAGTTCTTCCTGAATTCACCTATTCTTCCCCTAAGACTCTTGAGCATCCTTATGACCATTGTTTTGAACTCTGTATCTGGTAGTTTGTTTGCCTCCCTTTCCTTTAGTTTTTCTTTTCTTTCCCTTCTGGGGATTTCTTCTTTCATTTAAGGCATGTTTCTTTGTCTCACAATTTTGGCGGCTGCTCTGTATTTTTTTCTGTGCCACTTTTCCATTTTGGTACGGTGGATTTATGTAGTAGGTGTTCGGTGGGGCTCATAGCACAGTCTCCCTGATCACCTGGGAAAGGGGCTTCAGGAATATTCCCATGTGGATTATGTGTCATCAGTTGAATCTTGATTTCTCTTGACCTGTCAGGCTGCTTGAGTGAGAACTGACCCAGACCACAGTGTACAGTCTGCTTCGTGCATGCCAATCCCATGAAGCAGTATTCATCCCAGCAGGTTCTGGTGCCTGCAGAGATTTTCATTTGGATGCTCTGCTTGTGGAGCTAATTGGGTCATACTCTCAAGTGGTTTGAAGCCCACCATTGGGTGTTGGTTCTGGAGCTTCTTGGGAGGATGCTAGTGCAGGCTACTGTCAGACACTGCCTGTGACTAGATTGTCCTACCTATTTGGAGGTACAAAGCGATTGACTTTGTGACTGGTTTTGCTGGGCCTGGATGTGCATGGGAAAGGGCAGGTTGAGCACCAAAGCTGGCTTCCATCATCACAAGGGTAGTTCACCTAAAGGTCCAAGTTACCCAGAGTTCTGCCTCTGCCTTGACAGCTGCTTGTTAACCTCAGTCACTCAAAGAGCCTCATGCTATATGCATACTGTGTGAGGCAGGTTCTCAGTGAGTCGCTGGGTAGCAGTGTTTGGTTTTCACCAGGATGATACAGATTCGAACTTGGTGCCAGTGCTGGGCCTGAGGCCACATAACAAAAGTTCCAGGGTACTCCATGGACAACCACCACCCAGTGGGTACCTGTGAACATTTATGGCTAGGTAGGGTCTCAGGGACTCATCAGTGTGAGGTCATCTGACCCAAACAGACCAAGACATGGCCACGTAAAGGGAGAGCTCTGCACAGAAATGGCGGTACCATTTGAGCATGAAAGGGAATAATGGACTTCATTCTATAGCAATACAACTCAGTCTATCCCCAATTCTGCCTTGACCTCTTCAAGAGTCTTCCCATAAAGTCTGCACCAGGAGACTAAGCTGTCCAAAGCCAGTTGAAAATTCTGCAGGGTAGAGCTCAGCAGGGCAGGCCACCAGGAGTCTGGAGGGTGGGACTAGTGCATTTCCATAGGGAGACAGCCTTGATCAGGCATACAGGGAGATAATGGCTTGGGCAAGGACCACACAACTCAATCTCTGACATTTCTGAGTCCACCAGAACTCCTACACCATGGACCCAGGTAGTTGATTCCTCTACAGGGTGTAAGCTTGGCAGGGCAAGTGACAGGGAGTTGAAAGGGTGTGTCTATTGCATTCCTCGAACTGATACCATATTGCAAGGAGTGTTCAACCCAGGAAGGTTGGTATCAGTAGGTCATGTGGGAGAATGACTAGCTCAGCCATACCTTTAGCTTTCTCCCCAAGGCCATATAACCCATTTTCTTCTCACAGAACTGCAGGCCACTCTAAGCTGCCCTCCCTCTGTCAGAACCCAATATGAGTGGCTGCAAATGATATTTTTGCATGTTGGCCCTTTAAGCGGGCATCTGGATTTCTAGCAGATTCCCATCTCTCACCTGACAAGCAGGATTCCCAGTGATTTTCACAACCAATATTGTATGGGCTCTTTTTCTCAGCTCTGGTGCTTTGGGTTACAGAGCATGGCTTGGGGTTAAGACCCTACATTCTTCAAGAGGAGCCTCTTGATATCCATCTGGATTCTCAGGTGCAGCACATGGGTACAAAACCACCTTTTTTTGCATCTCCTTCCTTCTTACCAGGCTTGATTTAGCTTCTTCTGTAAAGCCTTGGGTATAACATTTATGTTTAGGTAATCTTTTTTATTTGTTTGTTTGTTATTCAAGTTGATTGTTCCATATTTTAGTTGTAACTCCAGTTTGATCTTGGGAGGAGGTGAGTGTAACTTCTACCTCCTCTGCCACCATCATGGGTCCCATTCTTTTCTTATGTCAAGTAAAAATATAAAAATGATACAGCTCTATTTATCTTCTTTCTTTTTCAGTATCATTGATAGGGAGTACTTGTTTTCATGAAAAGACATTGAAAGCATAAGAAGAAACAGGTCTAGGTGGTCTGGTGACTTCTTTCCTACTTTTTGATAACTTAGCTATAAATTAGTTCAGCAGATTTTAGGTAGAGGGAAGAATAGGTTGATATCAGAGGCTGAGATCCAGAGGCTCCTCCTTTCTAACAAGGCCTGTTTCTCTAGCAGGGAATTTACACTAGACTAGATGTACCTTAATCCTGGAGCCCCTTCACCTGGGCAATTTCCATTGTGACTTCAGGCATGCTAGCCACAATCTGAACACATTTTTATTGGAATTGTGAGAATTTAAAGGATGATGTGAATCTTGCTATTTCTTTGCTTACAAATTCTTCTCCTAATAAAATATATTTTATACAGGTGGTACCAGTGGCATGTGTGTCCATTTTTCTTTTACATAACAAAACCAATGACACGAACATGATAAGGTACCCAAATATAAACATGACAAAATTCCTGAATCTTTTTTAAGTCCTCACCTAAGGTGTGTTTATTGATTTTAGAGACAGAGGGAGAGAGAGAGAGAGAGAGAGGGAGACATCAGTGTGTTAGAGAAATATTGATTGGTTCATCCAGTACACACTCTAACTGGGGATTGAACATGTAACCTAGGTATGTGCCATGATTGGAGATCAAATCCACAACCTTTTGGTGTACAAAATGACTCTCCATCCAACTGAACCACATGGCCAAATCCAAAAGTCTTTATCCTTAAAGAGCTCAAGTACAGTAGAAAAAAACACCATGAACATGTTAGTATAAGATAACTAATAATGTTCAAATTATGTCTCCTATGATATCTACAGTCAAGGAGCACCCAGATTTTGCTTAAACACTTCCTTTAAAGAATGAATTCACTTTTTCTTGAGGCAGATGCTGAAGTTTTTGCAACCTACTCCCCTTAACATATTCATACTTGTCTGTATTCTTTCCTCTAGAAAGAGGAAAAGGGTAAGCCTATGCTTCTTTCATGGGATCATACTTCAGATATATGAAGATATTTGTTATATTTATATCCACTCTAAACATCTTCAAAACTTCAGTTGTATTATAGCTATAAAATTATGCATAAATATAGGAGCTATAGATGACTTTCAGGTAGAAACCTGAGCTATATGCTGTATTTTTCATTTATTTTTTATTGTTGACATTATTAGAGATCTCTCCATTTTCCTGAGCAATATATTATTGAATAAGTAGGATTTGACTTTGGGAAGAATTTCTATAAGTGAAGGCAAAAGAAAGGTTATTCCTGGTGGAGTCAGCAGAGAAAGCAGTTTGTATTTAAAAAGTGAAGACTGGACCCTAAAAATATAACTAGCTCAGGAGAAGTGTTAGAGAAAGAACAGTGAGATCATGTTGGTTAAAAGCATAAATTAAAGTTTGTAGTGTAGGTCATAGGAATCTTGAAACATTTTTGAACAGAGGAATTACATGATAAAATATATGCAATGGGAATATTCCATTCTACACTTAGGTGTAGAATGGAACCTAGAGAAAAGAATAAATAAGGGGTCATTATAGAAATCTAAATTAATGTTACAAGTAGCCAAAATAGGAAAATGGTGGGAGGTGTGGTAAGAATAAGTCAAATGCAAGATTTGGTTCAGAAATAGAATAACCATTTATAGTACTATCATATCTATCTCTTCTTTATTTCTATTTTAAGAAACCACTGCATAAGATTTTAGATTATAGATTTCTACAAAGATAAGACAGTGAAGTAGAAAGCAGCTTTAGAATAAGATAAGTTTGAGTTAAAATCTTGGATCTGCTGCCTCTTAACTGTTATCATGGATAAGCTATTTTATCTGTAAATTTCATTTACCTAGTTTGCAACAAGGATGTAATAAAGTGGGCGCTGTGTGGCACAATTGCAATAAATCAATATTAGTTACCTCATTTTATTCTTATTTCACTGTCTTAAAAACATTTTTAAGGTTCTTTTAGGTTCCAGGAATTATGCCTGATGATGAAAGCCACAAAGTTCAACCTAAAGTACACAGAGTCTGCTGTGTGAGGTACAAGTGCAATAGATTGTATTGTTTACAATGACTCTCTTTACTCCTATAAGAAGATTCTGTCTTCCATCCATTGCCATGTTGTTGTTGTTCTTTTTTGTAGGAATTCTCTGTGGGACACTGTTTCACCCCACTGACTTTGAGAATGTGAGCATAAGTGATTTATCTTGCATCTGAGAAATTTTAAGATACATTTTATGTTTGACTGTCTTTATTCTGCCAAGAGTAAGACATATCCCTAATATGGGTTACACCTGGAATAAAGAAAACATGTGGCTCAGAACCTTATCCTGCAGTTGCTGCAACCAAAATATGATGAGTGAGAAATAAACCCCAGAAATTTAGGGTTCTATGTTACTATAGCATAACCTAGCAAAAAAAATAACAAAAGTAAACAAGTAATTGTGAAAAACTGTGAGGATAATGTCGTGAAAGGAAAGACAATCAACTCTGTCGAACAGTAAATGGGTAGTCAGGGAAAAATTTTGGGGGGGAAACAATTCCATAGAATACTGTGGAATCCAATATAGAAATGCGATGGGCAAAGCAAAGGTTTTTGTGGAAACTGGATGTTCTGTGTAAAACCAAAGTGTTAACAAGAACTATTTGGAAAAAAAGAAGAGTACGGTATGGTGGAAAGGTAGGATGCATGTGATGGCAATGTGCATGACAATCTCATAAGGCTGAGTATAATACATAATTTACTTACATTTTATATTTATCATTTATTATCTATCTCTCACTACTAGAATTTAATGCCCTGGAGAGCGAGGATATTTGCCTGTTTACTTCATAGGTGTATAAGGAATAAGGAATTCCTTATTCCTCAAGTATAAGGAGTAATGACTAAATATAGTATGTGCTCTATAAATATTTGTTGAGCAAATGACTCCAAGTCATTCAAAAATCTCAAAAGTCATGCTCAGTTTAAGTTTTATCCTGATGAATATTGGGAGCCACTAAAAAATTAATTGGAGAAATAAAGTGATTAGAATTTCAGGAATATTATATCAGCAATATGGATAATGGTTTGGAAGGAGAAAAACAAAAGACTCTTGTCTTACTGATTATGTTTATGTGAAACCTGAAATAGTCATATTGTACAATGTTTAAAAAGTGAGAAGTTTTAGGTGTCACTGAACATTTCAAAGCATCCTGAGAAGAACCTGAGTAAAAACATTCCTACACAATATTTAGGTGTTAGTACAGGTTGAAGGTGATGAATTTCAATAACCATTAATCCACAGTTATGTAACTATTTTTTAGCAAAAGCCAGTTACCCAAATATAAGAGTTAATAAGAAAGATTGTGGGACTTATATAATTGAACAGTTTTAGAGTAGTTTAAAAGATCTAGAAAACCAAGGAAATATGAGATTTTTAAAGAAAGCACAAGTAGTGTGGTGGTTGGAATGTCAGAGCAAACAGAGTATAGGAGTCACATACCTATTGAACAGTGTTCAAAAAACACAGGGTGAGAGAAATGATGGAATTAATTCATCAAATTTGAAAAATGAAAATAATTTACTTTCAATAGCTCTGACTTCTCCCTCCCTCTCTCTCTGACATACATACACACACAAGGTATATATTTGTTCTTATTACATTTTCTTTTCTGATTCTCACATGCCTTGTTCTGAAGTGTAACAAAATCTGAAACCAAATATCACTTAACTATATAAGGTTCATATTAGTTATTTCTTGATTTCTCCAAACTTCTTCATATATAGTGCAGTGCTGCAAGTAAATCTGTAGATAACATTTTAAGAACTAAGATATGTAGTAATCCTGCAAGAAATGGAAATAATGGATTAATTATTCCTCAGAATAATGGATTACTCATAATAATGGATTATGATTAATCAAAATTACTGCAGGTTTTAATAGAATATTTTATTTTGGTGGCTTTTCTAAAACATGTAAAACAAAGATCTATTTAGGAAAACAAATGTTTAAGTGTAAATTCAGAATTGGTAAAAATGGCTTTCATTTTTTTCTACATGTGTGTGAAGGATTTAATCTTTTCATAATGTTATCTAACTACAATCTTTTTTTAAAAAATTAATCATAAGGTGTTTTTGAAAAGAAAATAATTTAAACAGCTGATATTATGAATTGTTTATCTTCATACTTACTGTGTTGTAATTTTTAGTTTCAGTTAGCAGTTAAATTTTTTAATGTTAGTAGTTCTATTTTAATTACTTAATACACTGACTTAACACTAGACTTAAAAAGGAAGTGATTCACTAAAACAGATCATTGAGGTATAAAGTTGACATCTACAGGATAATACAGAAAGACATCAGAAGGTGAATACAAACAAACCAAGACAAATTTCACTTTGCTCACCTTCAGAACTTTCATGTTTTTTTCTCTTTTCTTTCTGTTTCATTAGTTTTTCGTGTTTTTTTGTTTGTTTGTTTGTTTGTTTGAGTTCATTGTTTGACTGGTTTTCTTTAATCCTTTTCATATTGCATTTTAATTTTTCTACTTTCACTTCACTTGTATTCCAACAACACACTACTTTTGGTCTTTTACTTTTTATTCTTTTTATTCAGATTATATATTTATTATCATGCCATTGTTATTCCAAATCTCACACAGCACCCTTCCCTGGCTTACTCCATTTTCCCATCTTCCTGAAATTTATTACTGCTGTGGTTAACTTTATTTTCTCACACACTATGCCATTTCTATCCCTTACTCTAACTATTTCTCTTCCATCTAACCTTGCATAAGCACTTTGCTTTCTAAAGTCATCTCACACTTTCTTCCCCTTCTAATGAGTCTTATCTCTTTTTCACCTTTTATTTAGGGGGGCTAGTTTGGTGAAATATCACAATTATTGCTGTACTTCTCCAAAGGATCTCCTATTTGTTCACTGCTTGTTGTACTTTAATCCCATAGAATACTCTCCCAATGTCTTACTCAATTTCACCTTCACCCTGCCCCTGGTCAGCTCATTAAATAATTTTATCTCATTATTTCCTCTCTCCCTTTTTCTCTCTCTTTTTTTCTTTTGTTTCTCTCTTTCTTCCCCTCTCGAACCTGGGCTTTATTCTTTACTCTTATTAGTTTGCTTCCCCCATCCTCTCAAAATCATTTTTATTTACTGTAGACATCTCCTATTCACATTTTACTTTTCTACAATATTCTTATTCCCATTTCACCTTCATTAAATTTCATTAAACTCTCATTACTATTTGTTCTGCAGTGGGTTCTTTGCAATTTTGCTCCTGTTGGCCCAGTACCTTTCAATTTTGCTTCAAACCATATAGTATATCTACCCATTCATACCCCATTATATCCATAGCCCCTTTGTGTTATACTTACATTGTTAATTTTGCTCTCTCCTTTTCTTTGCCTCAGTTCTATCCCAACTCATAACAATTCTCCTCCCTCTCACCACACAACAATAAGATACCCCTCTTACGGTCATCTCATATTCCCTTTCTCATATCGTATAATATCCATAATCCCACTTCACATTTATTCATCTTAGTTCTATTCCAGTTGAGACTACTGATGTGGTAGGGGGATTCTTTTTCTGATGTAGCTTTGGTAGTCTGGTAATACTGCTTTGTTAACTAACACCTGTAAAACAGCATACAAGATAAGGTGGGAGTTGTGAATACAAGTACACCCGGTGAAAGGGAAAGCCCACCATCAAAGGAGCCATCAACAGGTAAAGCCGAAGTACAACAAGATGGCCCACACAAGTGGAAGAAAGGGCAACCCTAGAGCATCAGGACAAAGATATCAAAGAGACCACACCACCAAGTCTCAGAAAGCACCTACCATAGCAGTCTACCCTACAAAGACAGCTGGCAAGAAGAGCATCTGAAATTGCAGAAACAAAAAAGAAACAAAAGACTCAAATAAATGGGAAGACAAAGAAAGAACCCTCAATCAAAAGGAATGGAGGACTCTCCAGTAAAAAAGCTAAATGAAATGTAGGCAAGCAAACTATCAGATACATATTTCAAAGAATGGTTGTAAGGATGATCAAGGATCACATTGACAACTACAAGGAACTAAGTATGAACTACAACAGTATGAAAAAGAAATAGAAACTATAAACAAGAACCAGAAAGAAATGAAGAATACAATATCTGAAATTAAAAAAAAAAAAACACTACAAGGAATTACAAATAGGTTGGGTGAAGCAGAGGACCAGATTAGTGAACTGGAAGAAAAGGAAGAACTAAATACCTAGATAGAGCAGTTGCAAGAAAAAAGACTAAAAATATATGAAGATAGCTTAACGGAACTGCAAGACAAAAAAATGCAACAAAATTTAAATCATAGGAATACAAGAAGGAGAAGAAAAGGAGCATGGGATAGAAACCTTGCTTGAAAAAAACAATTACAGAAAACTTCCTTAGCTTGAAGAGAGGAAAAGCCACTGAAGTTCAGGAAATATAGAGGGAAGCAAATAAGATGAACTCAAACAGGCCTACTCCAGGATATATCATAATTAAAATGTCAAATTTTAAAGACAGACACAGAATGTTAAAACAGCAAGGGGGAAAAAGAAAGTAACATACAAGAGAGCTCTGATTAGGTGAACAGTTGATTTATCAACAGAAACACCACAAGACACATCCCAAGTAATGAAAAGCGGAGGACTGCAACCATGACTACTCTACTCAGAAAGACTCTCCATTAAAACAGAAGGCAAAATTAACAAGTTTCCCAGACAAAAGGAGGCTGAAAGAATATATCTCCACCAAACCATCATTGTAAGATATGCTAAAGGGACTGCTAAGAGGAAGTAAAAGAGTGAGAGAGAGAGAGGAACACAGGTACAAAGGGGAAAAGTGAATAAATACCAATCAATAATAACCTTAAATGTTAATGGATTAAATGCTACAATAAAAAGACATAAGGTAGTTGAATGGATAAGAAGCTATGACCCACACATATGCTGTCTACAAGAGAAACATCTCAGAAAAAAAGACCTACAGAGACTGACAGTGAAGGGTTGGAAAAAAATATTCCATGCAGATGGACAGGAAAAAAAAGCCAGCATAACAATATTTATATTAGGCAAAATAGACTTCAAAACTAAAACCATAAAAAGAGGTACTTAAGGACACTACATAATACTCAAGGGAACGATCCATCAAGAAGACACACACATTGTAACTATATATGCACACAACATAGGAGCACCCTAATATATAAGGAATCTTAGAGGACTTCAAGAAAGAGCTAGATAGCAATATACTTACACTAGGGGATTTTAACACTGCACTGCCAAAAAATGGATAGATCTTCTAAACAAACTATCAAAAAGCATATTATGGCATTGAACAATGTCCCAGATCAAAAGGACTTAACTGATATATATATATATATAGAACCTTTCATTCCAAAGAAGCAAACTACACAATCTTTTCAAATGCACATGGAACATTTTCAGATATAGACCACATTAATAGGACACAAAATAAGCCTCAACAAATTCAAGAAAATTGAAATCACATCAAGCTATTTCTCAGACTACAAATAAGGGCCTAAAACTAGAAACCAACCTCAAGGAAAAAACTCAGAAGCACTCAAACTCATTGAAACTGAATGGCATGCTATTAAACAATGAATGGGTTAATAATGAGATTAAGTAAGAAATCAAAAAGTTTCTGGAAACAAATGAAAATGAACACACAACTGTCCAAAACATAATGGACACAGCAAACTCAGTTCTGAGAGGGAAGTTCATAGTAAAACAGGTCTACCTGAAAAAGATGGAAACATTTCAAATAAACAACCTAACTACACATTTACAAGAATTGGAGGAAAATCAATAAACAAAGCCCAGGGAAAGTAGAAGGAAGGAAATAACCAAGATCAGAGCAGAATTAAATGACATAGAGAATAAAAGAACAATTTAAAGGATTAACACACCCAGGGGATGATACTTGAAAGATTTAACAAAATTGACAAACATTTAAGCAGACTCAACAAGAAAAACAGAGAGAGGGCCCAAATAAATAAAATCAGAAATGAAAGATGAGCGATTATATCTGATACCACAGAAAAACAAAGGATTATGAGAAATTACTACAAACAACAATATGCTGAGAAATTTGAAAACCTGGGTTTAATAGACAATTCCTAAAAATATATAACCTTCCAAAACTGAAGAACAGAAAGTTGGGATAGACTGATAACAGGTGGTAAAAAAACAAGCAGTAATCAAAAAACTCCTGGTGCACAAAAGCCTTGGACCAGATGATAAAGAGGAGAATTTTACAAAACACTTAAAGAAGAGCTAACCCCTGTCCTTCTCAAGTTATTCCAAAAAATCCAAGGAGAGGTAAGGCTCCCACACTTTTTTTATGAAGTTAGAATCATCCTAATCCCAATACCAGAAAAAGACACAACCAAGAAAGAAAACTACAGGCCAATGTCACTGATGAACATAGATGCTAAAATCCTCAACAAAATATTGGCAAACCACATCCAGCAATACATTAAAAAGATCATCCACCATGATCAAGTGGGATACATTGCAGGGATTCAAGCATGGTATAATACTCACAAATCAATAAATGAAATACATAACATAAACAAAAGGAAAGACAAAAATCACATGATCATATAAATAGATGCAGAAAATCATTCGATAATGTACAGCACCCATTTATAATAAAAAACACTCAGCAAAGTGGGAGTAAAGGGAGAATACCACAACATAATAAAGGCTACATACAAGAAACCTATTTCCAACATTATACTGAACATGCAAAAACTAAAAGCTTTCCCACTCAGATCAGGAACAAGACAAAGGTGTCTGCTTTCACAACTTCTATTCAACATAGTATTAGAGTTTCTAACCACAGTGATCAGACAAGAAAAAGTAATAAAAGTCATCCATATCGGAATGGAGGATGTAAAACTGTCATTGTTTGCACATGACATGAGAGTATACATAGAAAACTCTATAGACACCACCAAAAATCTACTCAACATAATAAGTGACTTTGGCAAAACAGCAGGATATGAAGTTAATATTCAGAAATTGAAGACATTTTTGTACACCAACAAAGAAATATCAGAATCAGAAATCAGGGGAAAACTCCTATTTACTATAGTAGCAAGAAAAATAAAGTACCTAGGAATAAAACTAACCATGGAGGTAAAAGACCTATACTCAGAAAACTAAATAACACTGAAGAAAGAAATTAAGGAAGACACAAAAAAATGGAAGCATATACAATGTTAATGGATTGGAAGAATTAACATAATCAAAATATCCATAATACCTAAAGCAGTTTATAGATTCAATGCAATTCCTTTTAAAATACCAATGACATATTTCACAGATATAGAATAAATGTTTCAAAAATTTTTGTGGAACCGTAAATGATCCAAAATATCTGTAACCATTCTGAGAATGAAAAACAAAGAAGGAGGGATCATAATGCCTGACATCAAAGTATACTATAAAGCCCCTGTAATCAAAACACTCAGGTAATGGCAGAGGAACAGACACGTAGATCAATGGAACAGAACAGAGAGCCCAGAAATACACCCATGTCTCTATGGTCAATTAATATTCAACAAAGGGGACAGAAGCATAAAATGGAGTAAAAATCACCTCTTCAACAAATGGTGTTGGGAGAGCTGGACAGCTACATGCAAAAAAATGAAATTTGACCACCAACTTACACCACATACAAAATAAACTCAAGATGCATAAAAATCTTAAATATAAGTCATGACACTATAAAAGTCATAGAGGAGAATATAGGCAGGAAAATCTTAGATATTCCACAGAGCAATATTTTCACTGATCTGTCCCCTAGAGCAAGGGATGTAAAGAAAAGAATAAACAAATGGGACCAAATCGAAATAATTAGTTTCTGCACAGCTAAAGGAAACATCATGAAATGAAAAGGGAACCAAACTTATGGGAAAATATATATGCCAATGATAACTCAGAAAAGGGTTTGATCTCCAAAATATATAAAGAACTCACATGACTCCACTCCAGGAAGTAAAACAATCCAATTAAAAAAATGGGCAAAGGACTTTAACAGACACTTTTCTAAGGAAGACATACAGACAGCCCATAGATATATGAAAGGATACTAAACACTAGTCATCAGAGAGATGCAAGTTAAAACCACAATGAGATACTATTTCACATCAGTCAGAATGGCCATCCTAAAGAAACCAACAAACAAGTTCTGGCAAGGATGTTGTGAAAACGGAACCCTAGTGCACTGTTGGTGAGAATGCAGACTTGTGCAGCCATGGTGGAAAACAGTTTGGAATTTCCTCAAAAAACTAAAAATGGAACTGCCTTTTGACCTAGTAATTCCAATACTGGGATTATACCCTAAGAATTCTGAAACACCAACTCAAAAGAGTCTATGCACCCCAATGCTCATAGCTGCGCAATTTACAATAGGCAAGTGCTGGAAACAGCCTTAGTACCCATCAGTAAATGAGTGGATAAAAATTTACACAGTGGAATACTAATCATCGGAAAGAAAGATGGAACTAATACCTTTGCAACAGCATGGATGGAACTGGAGACCATTATGCTAAGTGAAATAAGCCAGGCAGTTAAAGACAGATACCATATGATCTCACCTATAAATGGAACCTAATCAACAAAATAAAGAAGCAAGCAAAATATATCTAGCAACATTGAAATAAAAAACAAGCTGACAGTAACCAGAGGGGACAATGGAGCAGGATAATGGGGGAAAAAGAGGGGAAGGATCATCAAGGAATATGTATAAAGGACCCACCAACAAAGCCAAATTGATGAAAGATTGAGGATAGGAGGTAGAGATGGGTGGGGCTGGTGAAAGTGGTGGCTGGAAATTGTTGACAAAAACAAAATAAAACAAAACAAAACAAAACAAAAAAGAGATAGGGCGAGGCTAAGAACAGTACAGGAATTTTTTAAAAGGTGTTGAATCACTATATTGTACACCTGAAATTAATACAATCATTATAAGACTGTATGCCAACTATACTTAAATAATAAAAATAAATTTTAAAACCTAGTAAAAATAAAAATTTAATGTATTTTTTATATTCCTGGATACAGAAAGTTAAAAAGTTTACCTTGATATCCTTTTCCAAAAATTATAAATAAGATACATTTTTTCAAAGATTCAGACCAACTTAACATTAGAAAATGTTTATTCTACCAGTTCATTAATATTTTTTAAAAATTTTGATTAATTTTTCTTATTAAACATTTAGATGGTACCTATTGCTAATAAGTTTCTCTTTTCTCCTTAAAACAAGATGGAGTAATGACACCTTTGAATTTGTGCAGCTATATGGCATCTTGCTTTTAGGTATTTCTAAGGTTGCCCCATTAGAGGAAATTTCAATGCGTAGTATGACAACAAATGCACTGTACTAAACTATGAAACCTGTTTAAGAAATAAAGAAGAAATATTTAAGAATTTATTTTTTAGTATGGTGTAGTTTGTTGGCCTAGTTTAATTTCTTTGAATATACAAGTCCAGTTTTCCCAACACCATTTATTGAAGACGCTGTCTTTGCTCCATAGTATGCTTTTACCACCTTTGTCAAATATTAGTTGTTCTTACAGGCATGGGTTTATTCCTGGGCAGACTGTTTCTTTAATCTGTATGTCTTTTTATGCCCACACCAGGTTGTTTTTATTATTGTGATCTTATAGTACAATTTGATATCAGGAGTTGTGATACCACCCATTTTCTTCTTTTACCAGGTTACTGAGGTTACTTGGTGTCTTTTTTAGTTCAATATAAGTTTTTAGAAAATTTATTCTAGTTCTATGAAGTATGTTCTTGATATTTCAATAGAAATTATGTTGAATCTATAGATAATTTTTCTGAGGCCTCAGCCCACAGAGCCACAGAGCCCATATGTAGACACCATATCTGAGACCCCTTCCACCTGGCTCACACTGTTAGCCTTTGGTGATTTCCTGAGGCTCTGCCCCACTCAAATTTGGGGCCTACCCATGCTGTTTCCAGTGGCTTTCCCATACAAATGGCTTATCTTGGCCCATGCTTCAGATATTCCTAAATTATCTCAATCAAGCAGGATCTTGTTTCAGTGAGCCCCATGCCTCTGACTAAGTTACCCCTGGCCTGGTACCAGTAGCAGCCAGCCTGGGATCACAGATTGGCCTTGCCTGGGAACCTCCAAGCCCAGCAAAATTAGCAGCCATCTGCAGATCATTTTGTAGCTTATGCTGTGTGACCCCAGACAAAACACAAGGGGTGGCTGACCTTGGATGTACGAATAGCAATCATAAGGCTCAACTATAAGAGGAAAATGTACTCAGACCATATGAAGGGCACAGCTCAAGTACCCAGCTTGGGCAGTAGGGGAGGCTATGCCACTGGACTCTACAGGGTCATTTACTACATTAGACCACTCTACCAAACCTGAGAGACACAGCAGCTGTACCTAATGCATAGAAATAAATACAGGGTAGCTGCCAAAATGAAGAAATGAGGAAAAATTGCCCAAATGAAAGAAAAGACAAAAACTCCAAGAAAAGAACTAAATAAAATGGAGACAAGCAAACTATTAAATGCAGAGTTCAAAACGCTGGTTATAAGCATGCTCAAGGAACTTAATAAGACCCTCAACAGGATAAAAAAGATATAGTCAGGAACAAAGGATACACTATTTAAAATAAAGAACAATTTATGAGGAATCAACAGTAGAGAGGATGAAGCCAAGAATCAGATCAGTGATTTGGAATATAAGAAAGCAAAAAACAACAAATTAAGAAACAGCAAGAAACAACATCAAGAAAAAAAAAATTTTTTAAAAATCATGATAATGTTAAGAACTTCTGGGGTGAAGGCAAGCATACTAACATTCACATCATTGGGGTACTGGGACAAAAACAAAGAGAGCAAGACATTGGAGATCCATTTGAAAAAATGACAGAAAATGTCCCTAACTTGGTGAAGAAAATAAACATACAAGTCGAGGAAGTGCAGAGAATCCCAAACAAGATGAACCCAAGAGACCCACACCAATACATGTCATAATGAAAATGTTAAAGATTAAATACAAAGATAAAATCTTAAAAACGGCAAGAGAAAAGCAGTCAGTTACCTACAGGGGAGCTCTCATAAGACTGTCAGCTGATTTCTCAAAAGAAACTTTGCAGGCTAGAAGGGACTGGCAAGAAACATTCAAAGTGATGGGACACGGTTGAAGGGATGGGTGAAAAAGGTGAAGGGATTTACAAGTACAAATTTGCAGTTACAGAATAGTCATGGGGATGTAAAGTACAGTATAAGGAAGTAGTCAACAACATTCTAATAACCACATTGGTGTCAGATGGGCATGGGATTTACCGGGATGATTACTTAGTAAGTTATATAATGTCTCATCACTGGTGTGTATACCTGAAACTCATATAATATTTTATATCAACTGTAATTGAAAAATTAAAAAATAACATAAATAAAAACAATAATATATTTTTAGTAAATTAAATTTATCACCAAATTCCTTATTCCTGCATAAAAAGTTTACAGTCATCATAATGTAGTAAATATAATACTGAACATTTGAAGAATAATAATAATAATTAATTTTAAAAATCTTGACCCAAGGATATACTTATTGATTTTAGAGAGAGAGAGAGAGGAAGGGGGGAGAGAGAGAGAGAGAGATATCAATGCAAGAGAGAAACACTGATCAGTGGCCTCCCATACACACCTGGACCAGGAATCAAAGCCACAACATAGATATGTGCCCTGATAGGGGACCAAAGCCACAACATTTTGGTGTATGAGATGTCACTCTAACCAACTGAGACACCCAGCCAAGGCAAGCATAGCTGCTATTAATGATATTAAAATTTTAAATTAATTTATCTTATGTCCTTAAATTAAAAAATGAAATGTATGAGGTTCACTTGTAAAAATTGTTCCACAACATGGGACTGAAGCTCAGAGGTGTTTCTCATGTCATAAGAACAGGATGGCAACTAATAGCAACACATACACATGCTATCTTGATAACTTACTGGATTTCATCATTTATATGTAACTCTTCAATAACTCTGTGACATTTTCCTGGTTAAATTTTTAGCTGAAAGAAAATTTTAAAAATAAAGTGAAGTGCAATAACTTGTTTTCCTAAATGGTCACTTGCTCATCTGCAGTGTGGGTTTTCCACTTCCACATCAAGAGTTGAAGTTGATTTTCTCTACTTTTAAAATTGAATGGACACTGTAACCACTCTGACCAATACAAATGAGGCAAAAGTGGCATCCTAACTCAAGCCCATGTATAAAAATTTCTGCGCTTCCATTTCCCATCTCTTGGAACATTCAGTCCTAGGAGATTTCCCCTCAGAACTAAACCACCATGCCATGAGAAGACCATGTCACATGTAGAGGCCATGTGTTGACATTTCTGCCAATAGCCCCATCTGAGCTCCCTGCTGAGAGGTAGCAGTGTCCACCAATATGTGAGTGAACCAGATAAACATCCAGTCCAATCAAGCCTTAAAAGTCTAACCTTAGCTTCCAACTGAGTGTAACACAAGAGACACTAAATGAGAACCACCCAAATGAACTCAGTCAATCCATAGAACCATGAAAACTAGTAGAAAAAACTGCTGTTTTAATCACCATTAAATTTTTGGAATGATGCAGTATACAGAAATATGTAACCAAAATATAATGTGACTGCCGCTCTCCTCATCACATAAAACACCCATTTCCTGTTTCATCTGTTAAGTAAGGAGACAGGCAAAGTCTACAAGGAAATTACAGCGTGGCCTAGACTTTGGGGAATAGCATATTTCATGTACAACTTTATTGCTCTTAAAACAATCCTAGAACAAAGTAATTCTTTGAGAATAATTTTGTCATAAACCATAGGTAAATTATAAAACTTCAGTGAATTTACTGAATTGTGTTAAACATTAAATTTAATCTGTACTAAATGTACTTCGCTTTCTCCAAACTCATCTCTTTCTTGGGAAAGTTCAAGGTTGACTTATGATTCAAAGTCTTTTTTATTGTTTTAAATGTTCCTCCAGATAGCCTCTGAATCTCAGGATAAACTACCACCAGAAAAGGAGTATGATCTCTAATTTTTCATCATTGTTATATGTCACTCACTAGAATGGCAAGGAGGAAGAGAAACATTGGTGTACTGAAGTCTCCCCAGTATTATATTTATAGTAGAAACCAGAGGTGATATCACATGAATAGGATCTTTGGACCACCTAGTGGTGGCAGCTCCCACTGACAGCAGTGAACATTCATCTTCTAATGATGGTCATTAGGAGAATAGCAGCATTTCACAGCTATATTCACTCTAAGGAGCTTCCCTTGCCAGCAACAGAGATCATTTCTTAGTATTAAAGCTACAAATGGCTCCGCTTTGTAGTCAATTCTAACAGTCTGCTCTTAGAAAGGCAACATTCTTTAATAACTGTGGTCATATTAAAATCTCCTGGAAATCTTCTAAAAATCCCAATTCTACTTATAGGCAAGATCATATGGTATTTGTCTCTCACTGCCTGTCTTATTTCACTTAGCATAATGCTTTCCAGTTTCATCCATGTTGTTGTGAAGGGTAGGGGTTCCTTCATTGTTTCTGCTATATAGTATGCCATTGTGTAAATGTATGATAGCTTTTTGATCCACTCATTTACTGATGGTCACTTAGGCTGTTTACAGCTCTTGGCTATTGTAAGTGACACTGCTATAAACACTGGGGTGCATATTCTTTTGAATTGGTGATTCAGGATTCTTAGAGTATAGCCCCAGCAGTGGGATCACAAATGGAACTTAGTCAACAAAACAAAAACAAAAAAAATGAGCAAAATAGAACCAGAGACTTGGAAATAAAGAACAAACTGACAGTGACCAGAAGGGAAGGAACAGCAGGATAATGGTGGAAAGAAGAGGAAGGGGCAGGCAAAGGAACATAAATAGAGAACTCATGGACATGGACAAAGGGGGCAGATTGACTGTGGTGGTAGGAGAGAACAGGTTAGAGGTGAGCAATGGGGAAAAGGGACAACTGTAACTGAACAATAGAAAAAAAAAATAAAAAATAAAAAATACTCAATTAGAAAAATTCTTTAAAAAAATCCTAATTCTAAGGGTGTAGTTATAACCAATTAGCTGTGAATCTCTGGAGGTGGAAACCTTACATTAATAGTTTTTAAAGTCCTGTAGGTGATTTTGTTGTGTAGCCAAGACTGAGAACCAAGCCCAAGAACAATATTAGGTCTATGAATAGCTTAAGTACTCAGTATTAACCTTTCGATAGCATCATGAAATGGTCTTACAGTTTCTTTTTGGGTCATGGAGGAACAGCTTTGGAGTTGCACACTTTTTTTTTCAGGATCTTTGTAAACTCTCCCTGGAGTGAAACTCATCTTACATCCAGCACTAGAATGAGCTCTGGGAGTACAAAAACTCTGACCCATGATATCCAGGAGATTGAGATCCAGTTGCAGGTAGGCAGGAAGGCAGGGATGGAATAATTAAGGATAAAAAGTCATTTCAGTATAATCTCCCTTCTACATTAACAGCAATAGTTCACCAACACCAAGAAGGGGGCGATTCAAAAGAGTTGATGGAGGCTCAATCAAGCAGAACAAAATGCATTTGAAAGAGGCTCGAATGAAAAGTCAGGCAGAGGACAAACCAGGGAAGGCATTTTCTGTTTTGATAAGGCTCATGAACTTGCAGATAATGAGAAAATTTGAGGATGGGAGTGAGTTAACCATACATAACTGTATTTTTCCTTTGCTGTTATTTTTTTAAGAGATTAATATGTATAATAGTATAAAAATAAGAATATAGACATAAATGTAAACCTAAATGGTCAATATATATATATATAAAGAAGCTCAGTGTTAAGAAAATACAAAATTAAAACTTAATGATATACCAGATTGGCAAACAGTCTTATAATAATAACAGCTAGAAAGAATGTGGAGCAAGGGGGACTTTTGTACATTGCCAATGAAAATGTAAATAGGTCTAAAAACTTTGGAGAAAAATTTTATTATACCTGCTGTTGTTGAAAATACGTATACCCCACAACCCAGAATTTCCTTTTCTAAGCATACACTACAAAGAAACTCTTAAAAGTGAACACAAGAATTGAAAACAAACATGGTAGCAGAGAAACCTTTTCAACAGAAGATACATGTGGTACTCCCACAAGACATAAATTCTAGCAACACCAGGATGCTGTATTATCTAAATATTAGAAGAATTTAAATATAATCAGTGCTTAAAGGAACCTATTTTCCATTAATATAATGAAACTTTTATTAAAATTTATCATTACAAAAATAGCTTCATAAGTTAAAAAAATAAAATTAAATTTAAAAAGAAACATAAGAAAACATGTACAAGAATGTTTCTAATATCATTATTTATAAAAGCAAAAAAATGATAGAAATAACCTAAAAGCCTATTATGAGGAAAACAGGTGAATAAATTATAGTATATTTATCACACGAAAGTGAAATAAATTATAGCTATAAGTATCAGCAGGAATGAATCTAACAAACAAAATGTTGAGGGGAAAAAAAGAAATTTTAGAAAAATAGATGCCTTATGATATGTTATCAATAAAGCTAAATAAAACTATATTTTGACTTGTGGACTCATATGATATAGTTATGATATGAATAAAAGCACAGAAGTAAACATTAAATTAAGTATATTGGTAACAAAGAGAGCTAGAAGAATGGGTGACACATTGAGTGAGGGTGCATAATCAGAGAAGAGCACACAAAGCAACCTAAAGCTATATTTATAATATTTTATTTCTTCGCTTAATGGAGGGTACACATGCAATTCTATCTTATATATTTTACCTTTCTGTATATCTCAACAGTTCATTTTTTTAAATGCAAGAAGGGGTTTGTTAAATAGAATATGGTACTGAAAAAAGAGATTCAACCATTAATATGTGAGATTTAATTGAGGACAGAAGCTAAGAAGCAGCAGCCAGCAAGTCTAATGCTGAACTCAACAGTAACAGTGACAGAAGAGCAGAAGACAGAACAGGATCAGGACAGAGACATTGTTTTGATTGAATGTTTTAAGTTTTCTTAGTGAAGAGAGATAACTAAAGGAAGACCATACTGTACTAATATATGTAAGGTTGGAGCAGGAGGATCCCATGAGGAATGCCACCAAGGGAAGGAAGAAAGTCTATCCGGTGTGTTTAATCATACTGTCAAACATGTGATTTGGGATTAAGTGAATGATGAAATATAAAAACTAAACAAAGGACAAAGCAGAATAATATAATTTGTACAAGAATATAACCAATTATGAGCAATATTTATAAATCATGTTAGTGAAAATATCAACTACTAATTCTAACCAAAAAGAAATTGTTATATTTTAGAGGTGGGCTGGAGAAGGGCTATGTATTGGTGGAAGTATAGAGTATATAAGATAGCTAATTTCATAATAGCAAGTCAAGAATATCTGAAATTAAGGTATTCTACATAGCTCTCTAAGTATATTATTCAGAAATATTGGAGAAAATAGATGACACAGACAAGAGAGTTGAAAACAGATGCCTTTGAAAAAAGTGGATTTGTTGATGGGTAGAAGTGAGCTCAAAGCTAGTTTTATTTGTTATAGCCTTTATATTAAAATATGATTTTTAAAATTCAGCATGAATTAGTATGATAAAATAAAAAATGGAAAACTATCAAGTTTTTTTTCAAAAATATGAATAATAGAAATATGAGGAGGGATGCCCCAAAAACAGAATTATTTTCTGGTGTGTGGGCCCATTGTAGTACAGGCTTCTCCCTGTAGGTGAGTGTTCTAAAAATGCATGTGTATCAGTGTACCAGCTGGTATTGTTGTGAGAGTCTGCACCCAGCTTCACTGATGTTCTCTGAACTCTTAATGTGTTGCTGATTTCATGATGGGTGCTGTATGAGCACACCTGCACACACTGCATTTAGTGTTCAGTTTTTGACCAAAAACTGCATGACTCCCATGCCCCACCCTCCCTATTCACCTGCTCTTACCCCAAACAACTTTTTATTTGTTTCCCCAGATGAAAAAGACTTCAAAGGGAACATTTTACTGATGTGGAAGAGGTGAAACAAAAAACAGTAGAAGTAATAATTAAAAGGCATCAAAATTGATGAGTTCAAAAGTTGTTTTAAGGAGTGGAAAAATGCTTCAATAGGTTTTTGCATCAAATGGAGAGTGCTTTGAAGGATACTGAAGTTTAAACATGTACAAATACACTACTTTTAATAAAAATTCCATTTTTGGGGCATCCCCCCTCATACATAACAAGCTCATACATGGAAAAAACAAGAACAGCAAAATAACAAATCGCAAATTTAATAAGAAGAAAAATGGCCTAAAGAATGAGAAAGTTTATACTCACTAATAATCTAATGAGTATTAAAACTCTAAGACTTCAATTTCACCTATAAAATTAGCAAAGATTACAAAAGTTCAGTTTTGGTAATGTTGTGACATACGGAAACACAAAGGCACCATCTATAGCAGCGGGATCCATTTTTCTGGGCAATTACACATCTAGAAATTTTTCTAGGAGAAATCATCAAAGATTTCTATAAAAGTTTACTTAATAAGTCTTGACTGGTATGGCTCAGTGGGAGCATGATCCCATATACCAAAATGTTGCTAATATCATTCCCAGTCAGGGCAAATGACTGGGATACAGGCCATGTCCTCAGTTGGGGGCATGCGAGAGGCAACTGATCAATGTTTCTCTCACACATTGATGTTTCTCTCCCTCTATTTCTCCCTTCATTCTCATCTCTCTATAAACAAACAAACAAACAAACAAACAAACAAATAAATATTTAAAAATACTGTTATTTGTGGAAGAATTTTTTTATTAGGTATAAATTAAAACAAATGAAAAGTATAGAAAAAATTAAATTGCTATAGGCTATTTCCATAATTAAATTTATATAATCATTAAATTAACCATTTTTCCCTAAAAGTTTTTAAAACCATAATAACATGTTTAAAATATCTTAAATGTAATCTCAAAATAAGAGCTGTACATACAGCTTTATTCCAGTTATATCTAACAAATACATACACATATACACTCATACATAAAAAAAACAAACCTAGAAGAAATATGGAATGATGTTACAAATACTATCTTTACAATTGTGAATAATGGTTATCTTTAAGTTTCCTCTTTAAACTTTTCAGCATATACAATGTTTCTTTCATTGATATGTATGAACTCTAAAATTAAATGTACATGTTACAGGGTCTTTTCAGAAAATATCCAGACATGTAATATGAAAACTAGAGACATTTATTGAAGAAGATACAAGATAGAAGAAACATTATACACAGGACAATGATACCTCAATCCCCTTCAAAGTAGGAACCTTGGGATCTCACACAGCTCTCCAAATTGCCATCAGTTGCCCTTCATATTTCCCTGAATCTATCAATGGTCTAAAATCTCTTCTCTTTCAAAGGTGATTTTAGTTTTAGGGAAAACAAGAAGTCACAAGGTGCTAAATCTGGGCTGTAGGGGGCTGAGTCAGCTGGATGATTTGATGTTTTGCCAAAAAAACTCTACACAAGACATGATGCATGAATAGGTACATTGTCATGATGAAGCTGCCAATCACCAGTTGCCCATAGGTGTGGCTTTCTGAATCATTAGACTAGTTCCTGTGGAGGAATGTTCAAGCTTAATGCAAAATTTGATGCAAATCTGTTGCTCTACTCACTCAGTCATTTTGAATGAGAAGGTCACATAGTACGAATGCTCACTAAACGGTATCTAGTGTCCATACTGACTGGTGCAGTGAAGTCCTCATTGTTCACACATGCACATTCCAGTCTACTCTCCTTGGCTGTCAGGTTACATCAAAGTCATGCAACTGTTCTCATTCTATTAACAATGGCTACAAATATTTTTGGACAGACTTATACCACATACTAGTCTAGGCATAGAGTGAACATTGAACAAAATAAAGCAAAGTCTTATCCATAAAGAGCTTCCTTTCTGGTGGGAAAATGCAGGAAATATTTTCAGAAATAATTTTTGGATGGAAGAACTATGGGTAAATTGTAAGTGATTTTTTTTTGGCTTTTCTCTACTTGCCAAATGTCCTATAGTAACTATACATTACATTCATAAGAGAAATATAAGATATAATTTTAAAATTAGTTGAAATGGAGCTCAAAGATGGTGGCAGAGTAGGTAGAAGTTGCATTAACCACCTCTCAGGACCAATACGGAATTACAACTGAATTATAGAAAAATTTTCCTGAATAACCAACTGAACACTACCTGGAGAGAAGCCTTGTAATCAAGGACAGATTGAAGAAACCACTTCACCACAAGACTTGTAGGAAGTACAGAGTCTTGAGGGGATTTTCTGGGCCCCCAAAACTGGCAGCCAAAGTTCCAGAGGGATATTTCAGTAGCCAGAGGGCTTCCCCCTGAGAAGTATGGGGTCTAAACCCCAAGCTAAGCCCCAGCCTAGTGAACTAGAACCAGGAAAGGAACACAAATAATATCCAGCTTCTGTCCACTGGGGAGAGACAGCTAGAGATGCAGAGAGGCTCTTCAAAGACCAACCACAAAATTTAGTTTGCAGCCACTTACCTTGAACTGTGGCAGAGGGAAGACAGAGTGGACTAGAGCAACTTGAAGAAAATCTGGAGTTGGTGGCTTTGTGGAGAGAGCTGAAGGGTCAAATTCCAGGGCCTTCAGTCATTCCCCATACTGAAGAAGCCATCTTTCTTGGGCAGAGCACTCCCCTCCATAGGGCATCAACCTAGAGGAACCAAGAACCCTAACCACAAGGACCCCTTTAGCCCCACCCTCTGGAGCTTAAGCCTGGCTTCTGAGGAGTACAGGTGGAGGCACTGTTAAAGACTAACAGAAAGCCTGTTAACAAAGGCAGTTCTCTGGGAGCTCCAAGATTTTAGCTGACCCTTCTCTGGACCTGGTGCTGTTGCAGCTGGCATTGATATCAGCCTGGTTCTCTGGCATCCATCCAAGCTCAGTAGAGGGAGACATGAGCTGTGGATCACTGACAGCTCCAAACAGGTTCTCTGGGGCCTGTCACAATTGGTGGCTGACATAGGACTGCAACAAATCTTTACAGATATACCTAATACATAGAAACAAACACAAAGAGGTATCCAAATTTGGAAGACAAAGAAACAAACCCTAAATGAAAGAACAATTCACCAAAAGAACAACTAAATGAAATGAAGGCAAGCAATTTGTCACATATAGAGTTAGAGTAATGATGCTAAAGATGCTCAACAGCATGAAGAATAGAAACCATAAAAAAGGATCAGTCTGAAATAAAGAATGCAATATCTGAAATAAATTATATGCTGAAACAGATAAACTGTAGAATAAATGAAGCAGAGGACTGAATCAGTTATGTGGAGGTCAAAGTAGAAAATAAGACACATGCAGAGTAGCAAAAAGGAAAAAAGAATTTAAAAAATAAGGAGAGGTTAAGAAGCATTTGGGACAAATTGAAGTACAACAACATCCACATCATGAAGATACCATAGGAAGAGGGAGAGCAAGGATTCAAGAACCTGCTTAAAGAAAAATGGCCAAAACCTTCCCTAATTTGGTGAAATAAAAAGACACACAAGTCCAGGAAGTGAAGAGAATCCAAACAAGAACCCAAAGAAGCCAACACCAAGCTACATCATAACTAAATGTCAAAGCATAAAGACATGGAGAAAATTGCAATCATATCAAACATCCTCTGTGACCATAATGCTATGAAAGTTGAAATCAATCATAGGAACACTGAAAAAACATACAAAGACATGGAAGCTAAATAACATTTTGTTGAACAATGAATAGGTCAACAAGATCAAGGAACAAATCATACCTGGAAACAAATAAAATTGAGAACACAACAACTGAAAATCTGTGGGACATTAGGAAGGCAGTCCTAAGACACAAATTCATAGCATTACAAGCCTACCTGAAGAACCAAGAAAAACCTCAAATTAAAAATATAACTTTACATTTATTGAACTCGAAAAAGAACAAGAAAGCTGAAAGTGAGTAGAATAAAGGAACTAATACATGTCAGAGCACAAATTAAAAAAATAGAATTTAAAAAATTACCCATACGGAAGATCAATGGATCCAGGAGATAGTTCTTCAAAAAGATAAACAAGATTGGCAAAATTTTACCCAGACTCATCAAGAAAAAAAAGGAGAGAGGACCCAAATAAATAAAATCAAATGAAAGACAAGAAATAACAACTGATACTAAAGAAATACAAAGGATTGTAAGAAAATATTACAAACAACTACATGCCAACATATCAGACAACCAGGACAAAATGGGTAAATTCCTAGAAACACACACTTTTTCAAGACTTAATCAGGAAGAACCAGAGAATCTGAATACAGGCTATGCCTAGTGAAATTGAAACAATAATCAAAAACTCTCAACAAACAAAAGTCCTTGACCAGATGGCTTCAAGGTGAATTTTAACAAACATCCCCAGAAATACTAACACCACACTTTCTCAAAATATTTCAAAATATTTAAAAGAAAGGAAGACTCTCAGGTTCATTTTATGAAGCCAGCACTATCCCAATTACAAAACCAGATAAAGACACTACAAAAAAAGTAATATGAGACAAAATCCCTGATGAACATAGATGCTAATCCTCAAAAAAAATTAGTTAACTGAATATAGCAATACATCCAAAATATCACACATGATGATCAAGTAGGATTTATTCCAGGGATGCAACTTTGACACAAAATTTGTAAATCAATAAATGTGATTCACCACATAAACAAAATCAAGGATAAAAATCACATGATTATATCAATAAATGCTAAAAAAGAGTTTAATAAAATCATGCTCCCACCTATGATAAAAAACACTCAGGAAACTGGGAAAGAAAGAACATACCTAAACATAACAAAGGCCATGTATGACAAACCCACTGCCAGCATCATACTCAATGAGAAAAAAATAAGAGCATTTCCACTTCAGTTTGGGAATAAAAGTGATGTCTGCTTTCACCTCTCTTATTCAACATAGTACTACAAGTCCTAGTTATAACAACCAATCAAGAAGAAGAAAAAAGTCATCCAAATTCAAAAGGAAGAATTAAAATTGTCATTATTAGTAGATGACATAATACCATACATAGAGAACCCTAATGATTCCACCAAGCAACTACTAGAAATGACAAATGAATTCAGTAAAATAGCATATACAAAATTAATACCCAGAAATAAGTTACATTTTTATATGCCAGTAACAAACAGAAAGGGAAATTAAGAAAGCAATCCCATTCATAATTGCTTCAAAAATAATAAAATATCTAGGAATAAATCTAACCAAGGAAGTAAAAAAAAACTGTACTTATAAAAATATGACACTTAAGAAATAAATTGAAGAAGATACAAATTAAGTGGAAGACTATACTGTGTTCTTTGATTGGAAGAATTAACATCATTAAAATGCCCATACTACCCAAAGCGGTCTAAAGATTCAACACAATTCCTGTTAAGAGTCTGATGACATACTTCACAGAACTAGAACAAATATTTCAAAAAGTTATATGGAACCACAAAAGACCCCACATGGCAACCATAATCCTGAGAAAGAGAAACAAAGTTGGAAGAATCATGTTACCAAATATAAAGCTGTAATATAAGGCCATAGCATCAAAACACCATGGAGCTGGCATAAAAACAGACACATAGATCAATAGAACAGAAAAGTGACCCCAGGAATAAATGCATGTCTTTATAGTCAATTAATTTTTAACAGAAGAAGTTGGCACACAGAATAGGCTAAAGATATTTTATCAATAAATGGTGTTGGGAAAATTGGACAGATATATGCAGAAAATGAAATCAGACCACCTTCTTGCACCACACACAAGAATAAATACAAAATGGATTAAAGACTTAAATGTTGATCTGAATCCATAAAAATGGTAGAAGAAAACATAGGAAGTAAAATCTCAGATGGATTCATAATAATATTTTTCCTGTTGTATTTTGTGAGGTAATGGAAAAAAATAAAACATAAACAAATAACTCTACCTCAAAGTAAAGAGTTTTTGTATTACAAATGAAACCATCAACATAATAAAAATACAACCCGTTTAATCAGGAAATATATTCTCTGATAAGGAGTTAATATCCAAAATTTATAAAGACATGAAATTCAACACCAAAAAAACAAATAATTCAATTAAAAGTTGGGTAAAAGACCTGAATAGGCACTTCTCCAAAGATCACATACAGATAACCACTAGACATATTAAAAGATGTTCAAAGTAACTAATCATCAGAGAACTACAAATTCACATCACAAGAGGTATCACCTTACACTTGACAGAATGGCTATCATCAATAAGTCATCAAACAACAAGTGGTGATGAGGATGTGAATAAGGGACACTCTTTGTACTCTTGGTGGAATGCAGATTGTTGCAGCCACTGTGGAAAGCAGTATGGAAATATCTCAAAAAGTTAAAAATGATGATCTTCTGACCAACATGGAGGTGTAAGTAGATACACTTTGCTTCCTCACACAACCAAAAGAAGGATAACAATGAATTTAAAAACAAAAACAACCTGAACTGCCAGAATATCAAAATTATGGAAGTTTGATAACCAAGGAGTTGAAGAAAACATTCATCCAGACTGGTAGGAAGCAGAGTTGGGAAGCCTGAACGGTGAGAACGTGTGACAAAGCAGTGTCTGGTGGACTGGGGCAGGCAAGGCGATGGGTGTCAGACCAAGATATACCTCATTAACATTCAGATAAACTAGGAGGAACAACTGCGGAGCGAGACAGACCGTGTAACCCAGGATTCCAGTGCAGTAGAGTAAAACCTCAAAACCTCTGGCTGTAAAAACCTGTGAGGGTTTGGGCAATAGGAGAAACTCCCAGTCTCATGACAGAGTTCTTTGGAGTGGCCCATGGGATCCTAGAACATACACAAGCCCACCCTCCTGGGAATCAGCACTGAAAAGGCACATCTACTTATGGGAAGTAAGAGAAGTGACTAAAATCAGGTCAAGAGCCAAGCAAGGTTCATTGTTCCCTCTCAGACCCCTACCCCACGTGCAGTGCCACAATGCAGCAAAGTGGCTTACCCCACCCTGGTGAATACCTAAGACTCCATGCCTTATAATATAACAGATGCACCAACACAAACAAATGTGGCTCAAATGAAAGAACAGATCAAAACTTCAGAAAAAGAAATAAGCAATAAGGAGATAAACAACCTATCAGATGCAGAGTTCAAAACACTGGTAATCAGGATGCTTACAGAAATGACTGAGTACAGTCATAAAATAAAGGAAGAAGTGAAGACTATACAAAGTGAAATGAAGAAAAATATGTAGAGAACCAACAGTGATGGGAAGGAAATGAAGACTCAAATCAACGATTTTGAGCAGAAGGAAGAAATAAACATTCAACTGGAATAGAATGAAGAAACAAGAATTCAAAAAGTAAGGTGAGGCATTGAAACCTCTGGGACAACTTTGAACGTTCTGACACCCAAATCATAGGCATACCAGAAGGAGAAGAGGAAGAACAAGAAATTGAAAACTTATTTGAATAAATAATGAAGGAAAACTTTCTCAGTCTGGTGAAGGAAATAGACTTCCAGGAAGTCCAGGAAGCTCAGAGTCCCAAAGAAGTTGGGTTCAAGGAGAAACACACCAAAACACATCATAATTAAATTACCCAAGATTGAAGATGAGAGAATCTTAAAAGCAACAAGAGAAAAGGAGACAGTTACCTTCAAAGAAGTTCCCATAAGGCTATCAGCCGATTTCTCAAAAAAAAAAAAAATCACAAGCAAGAAGGGGCTAGAAAGAAGTATTCAAAGCCATGAAAGGCAAGGACCTACATACAAGATTACTCTATCCAGCAAAGCTATCATTTAGAATGGAAGAGCAGATAAAGTGCTTCCCAGATAAGATCAAGTTAAAGGAGTTCATCATCGCCAAACCCTTATTATAAGAAAGGTTAAAGGGATTGATCTAAAAAAAAGAAGATCAAAAGTATGAACAGTAAAATGACCACAAACACTACTATCAATAAGTGAACCTGAAAACAAAAACAAAAACAAACTAAGCAAACAACTAAAACAGGAACAGAATCACAGAAATGGAGATAACATGGAGGGTTAACAATGGGGAGGGGGAGAGGGGAGGATGGGGGGAAAAGTTACAGGAAATAAGAAGCATGAATGGTAGGCACAAAATAGACAGGGGGAAGTTAAGAATAGTGTATGAAATGGAGAAGCTAAAGAATCTATATCTATGACCCATGGTCATGAAATAAGGGGGGAGGGATGCTATAGGGAGGAAGATGCAGGGAAGAGGGGGTAAAGGGGAGAAAAAAAGTGACAACTTTAATAGTATAAAATATACTTAAAAAAAGAAAGAAACTGCCTTATGACCCAATGTTTCCACTTCTGGGACTTTATCTGTAGAAATCCAAAACACTAATTCAAAAGAACATAAACACTCCTATGTTCATTGCAGCATTATATACAATAACCAAGATTTGGAAGCAGCCCAAGTATACTTTAGTACATGAGTAGATAAAACTACTATGGTACATTTACACAGTGGAATACTATTCAGTGACAAAAAAAGAAGAAGAAAAATTTACCCTTTGTGGCAGCATGGATGGAACTGAAGAACATCATGCTAAGTGAAATAAGCCAGTCAGAGAAAGACAAATAATATATTATTTTATTCATATGTGGAATACTATGAATAAACTGAACTAATAAGTAAAACACAGAGCAGATTGAGAGCTCTGACAGGGGTGGTTAGGGGGAAGAGGGATTGAGTAAGAAATGAAAGAGACTCATGAACATGGACAGCAGTGTGGTGATTGCAGGAAGGTGGATGTGAGTGGAGGTGGAGAGTATATAAGGGGAGTAAACGGTAATGGAAAAACAGAATAATAAAGTATTAAATAATAAAATAAAATGAAAAAACAAAATAAAAGTAGCTGAAATGCATGCATATTTTTAAAAGTATTATAATACCTTTTTAATTATAGTTCAAACCTCAGAGTATACTCTTCCCTTTCCTTACTTCCTTTTTGCCATTGCCCTTCCCTGTTTTACTTACATTTTAAATTTTATTCTCTCTCTTTCCTTGTCTCATTTCTAATCCCTACTCTTATTATTTCTCCTCCCACTTCCCACTCAAAATAATTTTCCTTCATTTAGTCATACCATATTGCCTATTTCCTATCTTAAAATATTCTTAAAATCTCTCCACCTTCATTAATTTTTGCTCAATTGCTGTTGATATTGCTGATGTGGTGAGGGGGGATTACAAGCATGGGTTTGGTTTTCTGGTAATATTGCTTTGTTAACCAGCATTTGTACAACAGCATACAAGACATAGCAGAAGCTGTGACTGCCAGTCAGCAAGCTGGAGGGGAGAACCCACCAATGAATGAGCCACCAACAAGCAAACCCCAAGTACAACAGGAGAGCCCGCACAAATGTAAAAAAGGGCAATTGTAGAGCAGCCAGTCAAGGAGATCAAAGGTTGCATCACTGAACCCCGCAGAACTTCTACCACAGGTCCACCCCATGAGGACAGGCAGGCAAAGCAGAGCATCCTGAGATTTGGAAACAAACAAAATGAGCCACCTAAAATGGGGAGACAAAGAAAGAACCACCAGTTGAAAGGAATGGAAGAATCCCCAGAAAAGAGCTGAACAAAATTGTGGTAAGCAATCTATCAGACACAGAATTCAAAAAAAAAAAAAATGATTACAAGGATACTCAAGGAACTTAGTGACAACTAAAAGGAACTGAGTGGGAATCACAGTAGTATGAAAAAGGAAATAGAAACTATGAACAAAAACCAGGAAGAAATGAAAAATACACTAGAAGGAGTTAAACACAGGATGGATGAAGCAGAGAATTGAATCAGTGAGCTGTAAGACAGGTAGGAAGAAAACCCAGACAAAGCAACATCAACAACAGCAACAACAAAAGACTAAAAAAAAATGAGGATCGTTTAAGGGAACTTCAGGACAACATGACATGTAACATTTGTCTCATAGCAATATCAGGAGAAAAAGGAGCATGGGGTAGAAAACCTGATAGAAAAAATAATGACAGAAAACTTCCCTAACTTGGTTAGGGGAAAAATCATGCAAATTCAGGAAGCATGGGAGTCACAATGAAGATGAACCCAAGGAGGTTTACTACAAGATACATCATAATTAAAATACCAAATATTAAAGACAAAGAGAGAATCTTAAAGACAGCAAGAGAGAAACAGTAAATAACACAAATGGGTGCCCTAATAAGGCTATCAATGGATTTCTCAACAGAAACACTAGAAGCCAGTAGGAATTGGAATGAAATATTCCAGATGATAAAAAACAAGGACCTACAATCAAGACTACCCCATCCAGCAAGGATCTCATTTAGAATACATGATGAAATAAAGAGTTTCCCAGACAAAAGAAAACTAAAAGAGTATGTCTCCACCAAGCCATCACTGCAAGATATGCTAAAGGGACTGCTATAAAAAGAAGAAGAAAGAGAGAGACACAAAGAGAGAAGAGGAGAGAAAGAAAGAGCAAAGGAGAGAGAAACACAGGTATTAAAAAAATTGCCACTAATAAGTATTGATCAATAATAATCTTAAATGTAAATAGATTAAATGCTCTAATCAAAAGACATAGGGTAACTGAATGGCTAAAAAATAAGACTGGTGTATTTGTGTCTATAAGAGGCTCACCTCAGAAAAGAAGATAAACACAGACTGAAATTTGAGGAATTGAAAAAATTAGTCCAAGCAAATAGTAAAGAAAAAAGAGTGGGCATAGCAATACTTACATCAGAAAAAAATAGATTTAAAAATAAAGGGCATAAGTAGAGATAGAGAAGGACACTTCAAAATAATTAAGGGAAGCACCCATCAAGAAAATATAACCATTGTAAATATATATGTACCCAACATAAGAGGACACAAATATATAAGGAAAATCTTAGAGGACTTCAAGAAAGAGATAGACAACAACACACTTATACTAGGGGATTTTAACACCTTATTGTCAATAGCACTTGTGTCTTCCAAACAAAGAATCAACAAGGATAATATAGCACAGAATGCCACTATAGATTAAATGGACTTAATTGATATATACAGAACCATTCACAGAAAGAAGTGAAATATATATTCTTTTCAAACGCACATAGAAAATTTTCAAAGATAGACTGCATGGTAGGACAAAAAAAAAACTCTCAACAAATACAAGAAAATTGAAATCACATCAAGCATTTCCTCAGATCACAATCGCATAAAACTAGAAACCAACCTCAAGGAAAAAACACAAAAATGGTTAAATTCATGGAGACTGAATAGCATTCTATTAAACAATGAATGGGTTAGTAAAGATATCAAAAAATAAATCAAAATTTTCTGGAAACAAATGAAAATGAACAAAAAACAGTCCGAAACTTATGGGATATTGTTAAGGCAGCCTGAGATGGAAGTTCATAGCAATACAGGTATACCTAAAAAAGATAGAAAATTTTCAAATTTTTATACATATTCCTTGACCAGATTCTCCCCCTTCTTTGCCCTGTTATCCTACTCTTCCCTCCCCTCTTGTCACTGTCGGTTTGTTCTTTATTTTCACATCTGTGATTCTATTTTGCTCACTTGCTTGTTTTGTGGATTAGGTTCCATTTATAGGTAAAATCACATGGTATTTTTCTTTCACCGCCTGGCATATTTCACTTAGCATAATTCTCTCCAGTTACATCCATGCTGTTGTGAAGGGTAGGAGTTTGTTGTTTCTTTCTGTTGCATAGTATTCCATTGTGTAAATGTACCACAGTTTTTTAATCCACTCACTTACTGATGAACACTTAGGCTAGTTCCAGCACTTGGATATTTTAAACACTGCTATAAACATTGGGGTCATAGGTTCTTTTGAATTGGTGTTTCAGGATTCTTAGTGTATAATCCAGGAAGTGGTATTGCTGCATCAAAAGGCAGTTCCAGTTTTAGTTTTTTTGAGGAAAATCCATACTGTTCGGCACAGTGACTGCAACCAGTCTGCATTCCCACCAACAGTGCACTAGGGTTCCATTTTATCCACAACCTCTCCAGCATTTGTTTCTTGGTGATTTGTTAATGCTAGCCATTCTGACTGGTGTGAGGTGATATGTCATTGTGGTTTTATTTGCATCTCTCTGATGGCTAGTGATGTTGAGAAATTTTTCATATGTCTATGGGCAATCTCTATGTCCTCCTTGGAGAAGGGTCTGTTCAGGACCTTTTCCCATTTTGTAATTGGTTTATTTGCCTTCCTGGTGTGGAGTTATGTGAGTTTTTCATGTATTTTGAAGATCAAATCCTTGTCTGAGATATCATTGGCAAATATGTTTTCCCATACTGTTGATTCCCTTTGCATTTTCTTGGGTTTTCTTTAGCCGTGCAGAAGCTATTTAGTTTGATGTAGTCCCATTTCTTTATTCTTTCATTTATATCCCTTCCCCTAGGGAATGTATTGATGAAAATATTACTGCATGAGATATCTGAAATTTTCCTGTGTATGCTTTTCTCTATGGTTTTTATGGTGTCAATGACTTATATTTAAGTATTTTATTCAACTTGAGTTTATTTTTGTGAATGGAGTAAGTTGGTGGTCTGGTTTCATTTTTTTTGCATCTAGTTGTCCAGATGACCCAACACCATTTTTTGAAGAGGTGATTTTTACTCCATTTTATATTCCTGCCTCCTTTGTCAAGTATTAATTGACCACAATGACTTGGGTTATTTCTGGCCTCTATTCTGTTCCATCGGTTTATAGGTCTATTCTTATGCCAGTACCATATTGTTTTTATTACAATGGCCTTGTAATATAGTTTGATATCAGATATTGTGATCCTTCCTACTTTGTTCTTCTTTCTCAAAATTTCTGAGGTTATTTGGGGTCATTCATGGTTCCATATAATTTTTTTGAAATCTTTTTTCTGGACCTGTGAAATATGCCAGTGGTATTTTGATAGAGATTCTACGAATCTATAGATTGTTTTGGGTAGTATGGATATTTGAATGATATTAATTATTCCAACCTATGAACATGGTATATGCTTCCAATTATTTGAATCTTCTTTAATTCTTTCTTCAGAGTTCTATAGTTTTCTGAATATAAGTCTCTTACCTCTTTGGTTAAGTTTATTCCTAGGTACTTTATTTTTCTTGTTGTTATTGTAAAAGGGATTTTTTCCCCTAATTTCTGTTTCTGATATTTCATTGTTGGTGTACAAAAATGCCTTCAATTCCTGAATGCTGACTTTTCATCCCAACATTTTGCCAAATTAATTATTTAGGTTGAGTAGTTTTTGGGGGGAGCCTATAGGGTTTTCTACGTACACTATCATGTCATCTGCAAACAATGACAGTTTTACTTCCTTCTTTCCAATTTGGATACTTTTTATTTCTTTTTCTTTTCTGATCACTGTCGCTAGAAATTCTAATACTATGTTGAATAGGATTGGTGAAAGTGGAAACCCTTGTCTTGTGCCTCATATTAGTAGGAAAGTTTTAGTTTTTTCCCATTAAGTAAGATGTTGACTGTAAGTTTCTTGTATGTGTCTTTTATTATATTGAGGTATGCTCCCTTTATTCCCACTTTGCTGAGTGTTTTTATCATAAATGGGTGCTGTACATTATCAAATATTTTTCAACATATACTGATATGATCATGTGGTTTTTGTCTTTTGTATTGTTTATGTGATATAGTACATTTATTTATGTGTTTATATTGTACCATCCTTGCATCCCTGGGTGAATCCCACTTGATCATGTTGGATGATCTTTTTAATTCCTTGCAGAATCAGGTTTACCAAAGTTTTGTTGAAGTTTTTAGCATCTATGTTCATCAGTAATATTGGCCTGTAGTATTCTTTCTTTCTTGTGTCTTTATCTCATTTTGGAATTAGGATAATACTATCCTCATAAAAAGAGTTTGGGAGTCTTCCCTCTTCTTGTGTTTTTTGGAATAGTCTGAGAAGAATTGGAGTTAGCACTTCCCTAATTGTTTTGTATAATTCTGTGAAGCCATCCAGTCCAGGGCTCTTGTGTGCCAGCAGTTTTTTGATTACTGCTTCAATTTCACTAGCTGTTGTCATCTATCAGGCTCCCTGTTTCTTGTGAGTCAGTTTTGGAGGGTTATATGTTTCTAGAAATTCATCCATTTCACCCAGGATCACAAATTTCTTGGCATATAGTTGTTTGTCATAATTTCTTATGATTCTTTGTATTTCAGTGTTACCAGTTGTCATTTCTACTCTTTCTTTCTGATTTTATTTTTTTGTGTCATCTCCCTTTTTTCTTGATGAATCTGGTTAGAGGTTTGTCAATTTTGTGTATTTTTCAAGGAACCAGCTCCTGGATTTATTGATCCATTGAATAGTTCTTAGTCTCTGTGTCATTTAATTCTGCTCCAATCTTAATTATTTCCTTCCTTCTACTTGCTCTCAGCTTTTTTGTTGTTGTTGTTGTTGTTGTTAGTCTAGTTTTTACAGATGTGGGGTTAAGTTATTTATTTAAAATTTTTCTATATTTTTTAACTAGACCTGCATTGCTATGAACTTCCCTCTCAGGATTGCGTTTGCTGTGTCCCATAGGTTTTGGGTTGTTGTGTGCTCATATTCATTTTTTTCCAGAAACATTTTGATTTCTTGCTTGATCTCATTGTTTACCCATTCATTGTTTAATAACTTGTTATTCAGTCTATATGATTTGATTATTTTTTCATTTTTTCCTTGAGGTTGGTTTCTAGTTTTATGCCATTGGATCTGAGAAAATGCTTGGTATGATTTCAATTTTGTTGAATTTGTTGGGGTTTGTTTTGTGTCCTATCATGTGGCCTATCTTTGAAAATGTTCCACGTGCTTGTGAAAACGATGTATATTTCGCTTCTTTGGGGTGAAAGGTCTGTATATATCAGTTAAGTCCATGTGATCTACCATGCTGTTCAGTTCTTTGATGTTCTTATTGATTCGTTTTTTTGGAAGATAATTGTCCATTGTTGACAGTGGGGTGCTAAAATCCTCTAATATACGTGTGTTGCTGTCTATATCTCTCATGCTTTTAATTACTGCCTGTGTGTTTAAAACCTCCAAATGTGTATCTAAAGCTCTGACATTTTTTGGAACTTTAGAGCTACATAACCAATTACTTGCTTTTGTAGCCAAATAAATGTCCCACACATACCTCAAATGCAATTCATCTTATATGCCTTATTACCTGAAATTTCCTTCTTGTCTTAAGATCTTTCCTGTCTCTATAAGACCCTCTTTTGGCCAATCAGTAAAAAACAGAATCACAAGACATACTGAGTTCCCTCCCACCATATCTAACCACCAAAACCTACCAATTTTACTTTTTCAATTTGTCTCAGACTCATCTTCTCTATTTTTACCAGTAGCCTGAGCTCTCATCATTTGTCATCTGCATTAGCTTGAGTGTTTCTCACTTATACCAAGCAGTGTCATATTTCTACCCCTTGCCTTGTATAGCACATCCTCCTCCTACAATGCCCTTCCATTCTTTACAACATCAATTCCAAAATTCATCTCTGTTCACCATCTTCTATAGATAAATTCCCCAAAATATCAAGTTGGCTTAGCAACCTTTTACTATGCAGTCAAAATACTTTGTGTATTACTCTGGCATAATAGTTATAGGTTATAATTTGAAGTTTTTTAGTTATACTTGCTTTGAGGAAATAATGTGAGCTTTTCATTTTGTATCTCAAATGCTTAGATGAAGACTAGATTCTCAGTAATATGATATAATCATGAACTGCACTGCCATACAAAAGCAAGCAATGGCCGTTGGATGAGCAATGAAAGCCAGGCCAGAGTTCCAGAACTACTGACACTTTCTATTTACCTCAGGCTAAGGAAGATGAGCTTACCTGGGAGTTCCTATATTCAATTTAATTCAGTAGATTTTCTTCTTTTTCAACAAATTAAGATTTATTTATTTGATAAAATATTATAAAGTCATTACATTTTTTCAAAAAATGAGATGGGAAAATTATAAATGATACATTGACATTGCATAATTTTCATATCTTTGAAATTAAATAGTGACATTTTTATTAACTATTTATATTTTTTCCAGTTTTATTAAGATACAATTGGCATGTAATATTGTATTAGTTTAAGGTGTGGAACATAATGATTTAATATAGGTATATATGCAAAATGATTATCACAATAAGTTTAGTTAATATCCCTCATCTCACATAGTTACTTTTTTGTCTGTGTATAGTAATAACTTTTAAGATCTACTCTCTCAACAACTTTCAAATATACAGTACAGTATTATTAGATGTAGTCACCATGTTGTACATTATATCCTCAGGACTTATTTATCTTATAACTTGAAGTTTGTACCTTTTGACTCCCTTCACCTATTTCCCCATGCCCCCACCCACACCTCTGGCAACGAGCAACCTCTTTTCTGTTTCTATGAGTTTAGTTTTTTTTAATTCCACTTGTAAGTGAAATCATGCAGTGTTTGTCTTTCTGTCTTCTTTTACTTGTATTTCTTTTCTATAGCTTTTTTTACCCTCTAATTTTCATTGGGTACCTTGTATATATTCTAAATAGAAACATAACAAGACCCAGTCCCTGTGGTTAAGAGCAAAGCTTTGAAAAACTAAGTTTACTTCTGTCACCATTTGTCATCCATGTCCTGTACCGAGTCAGTCCAGCCTAGTGGCATGCCTGGGCCAAGAGGGGTCCACTCTAAAATCACCACCAGCATGAACCTCCCACCTTGACAAGAAAGTGATTCATATTAGGACAGACACCCTCGTATCTTAGTCCTAAAAATATTTTATTCTCTCTCTTTATTTTACCACTCACTAACTAACAATTCTGTCTGAATAAATTAATCCACTAATTTTGAGGGATGGGTGATGTTAGGTAATCTGTTCTCCTTGCTTTTTTTCTGTTCTTGTGCCCTTCTGAGGGAAAAAGAAATGTATTTGTTTTATGTAAACAATTTATCATCAAAATGAAGGTTTGTATGTTAACATTTTGATGTCAAAGATATGCACGATCTAATTGTACTGTTGAAATCATTTGTGTGGTTCAATTCTTCAATTCTGAAGGGTAAGTGGTAGGAAGGGCCAGAACCACTGGGAACACTCCATTTTTCTTGTCCTTTAAGCCCCAAGGTTTTGACAAGGTTAACGATAGGTTAAAAGAAGGAACTCACAACTAAGGAGAAATCCATATCTGCTCTGTTTAAGTCTTTCAAACAGCTTTCCCTAGTCCAGAATGTGTTTAGTGTAAGAGAAGCCCATGTAAGCATATAGCTGTTTTCTTTAAAGATTTTATTTATTTATTTTTAGAGAGATGGGAAGAGAGGGAGAGAGGGAGGCAGAGAAACATCAATGTGTAGTTGCCTTTCATGCACTCCCTACTGGGGAACCTGGCTCACAACCCAAGCAAGTGCCCTGACTGGGGATTGAGCTGGTGACCCTTTGGTTTGCAGGCTGGCACTCAATCCACTGAACCACACTAGCTAGGGCAGCTATCTTTAATAAAAAAGATTATTCATGCATCATTTACATAGTGATTTTAAAGCAAATTTAGTAAGAATAACAACTTTTCTCCTATATAAAAAGTCTTACAAATGCACAATAGTTAACCAAAAGAAGTTTAAATAATAAAGATTGATTTAACAATGGAGTAATTTTAATGGATACTCTCAGCTTGAGTGTTGGTTCCCCGGATGCATATAAATCAGAAGAAGCTGGGTCACTACTTTCAAAAAGTTCCTCCTAAGCTCTAACACTGTTGAGGCTGTGCATCCTGGGTGCAATCTGAGAACCTGCATTTGTTTTAATTTCACTTGGGTGATGCTGAAGCAGCCAGTTTTTGGAGATACCCCTAATGCACAGATAAAACCTTTCTTAATGTGTTTGTAAAATTAATGTAAATGCTGATCAATATAAAACAGCAATGGAACACTTTATATCTTAGAAATATGTATACAGCACAATTTCAGCCCATGTACTGATATGTACAAAAACTATTGTTTTATGTAAATTTAATTTCTAACTCCTAGGTCCCATTCTTCTTAGATCTTGAAGACTTAACCTCAGCCCTTCTTGGAACCCTCCCATGGTGGCAGCCCAGTTATAAGGTCTTTACAGGCTCATGGATGGAAGAAAGGAGTTCGTCTGGCCTTGGTCATCAGTGCAGGTCTTTTAGTCTGGCCCCTTGGCCCTGGACATCCCAGAACCCTTTGCTGTTTTTTTGGAGATATTATGGAGATAGGAAAACTTTTGGTGGCCTAGATAGAATGTAATTCTATTTACTTCCTGGGATTTTATTACCCTTCCCCACATCCAGCCTCAGTAATGATTTCAGGAAGCAGGGTTTAATTGTCTCCCTCTGTTATATACCTTACAAGCCTCTCCTCTCCACTTCTCAATATCATTGTTTTTCTGGAGTAGAGTAAGTCTTTCTTACTTTGTGTTTCTTCAAATCGTAGGTTTATATCATATAATACTAATCTTACTGCTTTCATAAAAACAGAACCCAGCCTCAGGTTTCTGGAAACCCAAGCCTGGAACATTTATATTTACATGAATCCTGCACCAAAACACCTCTCTTAAGAGACAAAAAGTTAGGTACTTGCTAACTAGGAAGAAAAGAAAGATAAAATAAAGGAGAAAATTGTATGTCTTAAAATTTTATCAAAACCACAATCAAATCTAGAAATTCCATGCAAAATTAAAATTACAATAAAATATTCTATAATATTTACAGACTTTTTTGTGAAAGGCACTATTCCTAACTGGAGAAATGTACTTTATGAAATTTGAAACATAACTTTATATTATAAAGTCATTTGGTTGAAAAGATTAAAAAAACCTTATAAGTAAAATAAAAAGGAATTTATTCGAAGATGTTATCAGGAACAACCAAGAACAAGAAAAAAGTTAAATGCTTTGGCACAGGAAAACTGGAACTGAATGTCAAGAATTAAGATTACTCCTTTCTCTCATAATTTACAATCTTTGTTCCTTTCTTATTTATTACTCGAATATTCTGATTTATTTAAAACTAACTAGTTTCTTAATAAAGCTAAATAAGCCTTAAATAAAAACTAAATAAAACTTAATAAAACTAAATTTATTGTTTCTTTGTGGATCCGTAACTTGAAAATGACTGACAGTCTATTGTATTGTCATTAACCTTGGCTTATCATAAATTTTCACACTAAATCCTTACCTTTATTCATTGGATATAAACTCTCAGTGCCTGTATCCCAAATGATCAGAGGAGGGAATCAGATTATTTTTAATTTGCTTTCAGTACCCACTCAGGTCCAATCAACTGTACCCCAAGGATGGCTTGGTTCATTCATCTGATCCTTCTGGATGTTGTGAAACAGGTTCTTAAAAAAAAAAAAAAAAGATGCTCAGGCACAAAACATGTTGATGGGACCACTGAAATTAAAATGTTCATTATTCTAATTTCTGAAAAAAATTTTATCTGGTACTTTTAAACCTCCTGTATGTTATAATGCATAAGTTACTTTCACTTTACCCACAGAATGATATGATTGCCATTTATTATATTGATGATATTTTAAGTTGTAATTAATTATGAGACAGTAAATAATTCATAAGTTTATATAAAACTTTTATTTATGACCAAAATCCAGCCAACAAAGAAACAAAAATAGAAAAGAGTAAAAACCTGGCAACCTCAAATCTCATTTAGCTATAAGGCATTTTGTATCTTTATATCTGTGAAACCAAATGTCTCTTCACTGTCAATGATAACAGATAATATTAGTTAATGTCTATGAGTGCCAAATGATTTAGTCTTAATTCTCATATCTTTTATGTGAGAATTCATCTATCTATAAATTATTTTTCATTGTAAATTTTCTAAAAGATAATTTAAACTGATTTTAAAATATCTCTACCACTAGGTGGCACCAAATAGCCATAATTCACAGAGTGTGTCCCATAATCCAGCTATTTCCAACTTTTTTTATCACATGGCACACATAACTAATTACTAAAACTGTGGCACATCAATATGACAAAAAGTAAGTGTGACTTTAATTCATTCACACCAGATGGCTATTGTTGTGTTGACTGTTGTCTTTTTTTTTTTTTTTTGCCAATCTAAGGGAAAAGACATCAGTGCCCCTGACAAAATAGTCAGGTATGTTTTAAAAATTCTTGTGGCACACAGGTTGAAAATTGCTACTAGCCATACTGTGACCATTTAAGGATTATCATTCTTTTTTTTCTTATGAAGACAATTATAAAATTAATAAAAAATAAATTTGGATTTTTTTTTAGAATAAGCAACAAAGACAATACAAATTTTCCTAAGTAAATAAAACATGCTATTATTCTTTTCTTAATACATTGAAATAATTTGTTAATAAATTCACAGTAACATTGTTGAATTTCAAAATATGTTATTCTTTTTTCCTATGAATGGCTGCAGTATTAGGAATACTTGTTTTTTATTTTGTTTAGAAACATGTAATACAACACTCTCTAAAGGTTATGTTTTTGTTTTTTAAGATTTAGTTTTACTAAGCACAGTCCCTGTCATCATGTAATACACCTTTATTTTAATAGTTATGTTCTCACTTTAAGGATGCATTTGGATTATGATATAGGTGCTGTGGCAAGAGATGCTTCTCCCCACCTATTCCTTTATACTTTCCTCAGTAATACAGGGCTCACCACACTACTTTAGGTTTTTGTCACCTTGAGGTTTGACTATTGCCATGTCCTCTACCTTGGCTGACAGAAGAAGAGCTCTGGAATATTCAGCTAGTACAGAATGTGACAGCTTGTCTGTTTAGCAATGCCAACCACACAGAGCACATTATACAGGTGCTATGTGCATAGCTCTGCCTTCCAACAGTCATTCGAGGTTTTCATTTTAATTTCTAAAGCTCTCTATGGCCTAGGACTTGTAAGTAAGTTATATGACATCCTTTTCTCCTATCCTGGCAGTTAAGGCATTTTACAAGGTAATTCCTAGATGTGATGATGAACTCAAAGTTTGAGGTCCTGGACTCTACCACTCAATCTCATTTTCTGGATTGAAAAGAACTCATTTTACAGTTCTTTACAATACAGTTTTGTTTTTTTTTAACATGGGTCCTTAATTTAGATTCTATCAAAAGTGTTTATTTGTATAGAAAGAGACAGGGACTGGCAGAACACAGGGTGATTTCAGTTTTCTCAACTGATGAAAATAATATTTTAGCAAAAATTACAAAAAGAATCAAATTAACAGAATACATTAAAACTAGCTTAAATGTACCACAGTTCTTTATGACTATCACTCAGCAAACATTCATTGAATGTTGACTATGATTCAGACACTGTATTAGAAAATGCAAGACATTGTCTCTAATTATATAAAACTATCCTTCTATTAAGTAGATGATTGTTACAAATATAAAACAATAATATTGAATTGGTAGTCTTTCATTGGACACATACAATATTTTTTCATATACCTTGTTGCTTTTGTAGAATATAAAATAAAGTAAGACAAATTTGTTAAGGTCACTAACTTGCCTGGATTTCAAGCAACTAAATTATCTGGGGTTTAATTTCAATATGAATAAGCAAAAATATATTAGCTTAATTATTCTTAAATATACAATGCATACATATTGGTGTGTGCAATTTTATCAGTCAGAAACTACTGATTAGAAGAAAACAGGGCTAAGCAGGTGTTCTATTGCACATCTATCCCTTTTCCAGAAATATGCATTTTAAAATTCTTTCTATGTTCAAAAAAGAAAAACAGGTAAACTAATAATTATATTTCCTTAGCCAGAATCTAGAATATCTGGGAGGGACTTGTGATTTCCTACTTCCAAACATTAATTATTAAAAGGCTCTATATTTATCAATAAAAATTTTGTTTTAAAAATGGTTGAGGAAACTGCTGTGGTAGAAATGAAATATTGATATATATACATCTCTTGATTTTGATTATAAAAATTGTTTTTTAAATAGAGGTAGTGACATTAAAAAGATTTTTAAACTGTCTCTAGGATGACTTTTGCAAAGATTATAACTTTAAAATGGAAAAAAATGCATAAGTGAAAGAACAATGTTTATTTTATTTTGTTGTGTTTTGTTTATTTATTTGTTTACTTTATGGCCAACTAGTTGAGAGTTGGACGTGGATATTGAAATCAACAACTTCCAGCACTCAGCTCCTTCAGGGCTTGCCTCAGTTGCAGGAATGCCTTGCACCAGGTCATTCCCTTCTTAGAGCAACCTGGATCTGGCGATGGAGGGAGTAGGAGTGTAAAGGTTCTGTCTGTTTTTCCAAAGTGAGACAACTCCGATGCACAATATTTGTTCCAAAGCTTCTCAGTGGATTGAATGAAGCTTTGTTGGGAACTGAATTGCTGTTTCACATCTCTCTCAGGGCAGTTCTACTTCCTCTCCAATCCTTTCCTGAATGATGATTCTTTTTTATTGAATTTATTGGGGTGAGATTGGTTAATATAATTATACAGGTTTCAAATATACAAATTTATAATACATCATCTGTATAATGTACTGTGCATTCACCAAGCCAAGTAGAGTCTCTTTTCCAACACAATTTATCCCCCTTTTACCATCTTCTGCTTCACCGCCCCCCACCCCCACTCCCCTTTCCCTCTGGCAGTCACAATCTGTTGTCTGGGTATGTTTCTTTCCCAAATCCCTTCACATTTTTCTCAGAATCCCCCAACCTCCCTCCCCTCTGACAGTAGCCAGTCTGTTCTCCATATCTCTGGGACTGTTTTTATTTTGTTCGTTAGTTTCTTTTGTTCATTAGATTCCACATACAAGTGAAATCCTATGGTATTTGTCTTTCTCACTTAGCATAATACCTTCCAGGTCCATCCATTCTTACCACACAAAATGTAAGATTTCTATCTTTTTTATTGACAAGTAGTACTCCATTGTGTAAATGTACCACAGCTTTTTTATCCACTCACCTACTGATTAGAGAGCCCAGAAGTAAACCCATGCCTTTATCATCAGTTAATTTTTAACAAAGGAGGCAAAAAGATACAATGGAATAAATGTAGTCTACTCAATAAACAGTGTTGGGAAAATGTAAAAAAAAAAAGGAAAACTAGATCACCAACTTACACCATACACAAGAATAAACTCAAAATTGATTAAAGGCTTAAATGTGAGTCTTGAAACCTTAAAAATCCTAGAAGAAAACATAGGCAGTGAAATCTCATACATTTCTTGAAACAATGTGTTTGCTGATAGTTTCCTTAGTTTCAAGGGAAACAAAAAAAAAAAAAATAGGACTATATCAAACTAAAAAGTTTCTGCTCTGCAAAGGAAACCATCAACAGAATAAAAAGACAACCCACTGAAAGGGGGAACATATTCACCACTGATACATCTGATAAGGGGTTAATATCCAAAATTTATAAAAAGCTTATACAACTCAACCCAGCAAAGCAAACAATCTAATTTAAAAATCAGGAAAGAAACTAGGCATTTCTCCAAAAAGGACATGTTAAAAGATGTTTAATGTCACTAATCATCAGAGAAACGCAAATTAAAACTACAATGAGATATCATCTTCACCTGTCAGGATAGTTATCATGAATAAATCAGTCAACAATGAGTGCTGAAGAAGGTGTGATTAAAGAGAAGCCTCTCCTGGTGGGAATGCAGGCTGGTGTAGCCACTGTGGAAAACAGTATGGAGTTTCCTCTAAAAATTAGAAATGGAACTGCCTTATGACCCAGCAATTCCACTTCTGGGAATATGTCTGAAGAAACCAGAAAAACTAATTTATATATATATAAATATATAAATATATATATAAAAATATATAAATATTTATATATATAAATACACACACACACACACACACACACACACACCTGTGTTCATTACAATAGCCAAGATTTGGAAGCAGCAATGTTTATTTTAATGCATTACAATTATTAAAGGTCTTTTTAAGATACTATACCAAAAAAAAGAAAGAAAAAAGAAAAAGAGCTCTAGATCTTCTCTGAAGTCCCATGTTTTGGTCATTTCTGTTATCATTTCATTATCTATCATTACTTGTGATTTTTCTCTTTTCTGAAGCAAACATAGGTGTATATTTGGTTTTCTGATTATGTTTAGCTAGAGTGGTTTTTCAGCAATTGCTTCTCCAGTAGTGATGGAAATGTGGTATTGCCAAAATTCACGTTTGAACACTTCCTACCTAATGTTAGCTAATATACCCAGGAGATATATAGTTTATGTTTCACTTTGAATGTCACTTCTTTTCCACATAAAGCTGATGCTAAGAATGAGTTTTGGTTGCAATGGTCAAACAGTGAGTTTTCTCTAGAACCACGTTATCTGAGTTAATATTATGACTTTGCATGTTTATAAAGATGAATGAAAGTAGCAGATGAAACTTGTTCTGTTGCAAAGTCAATAGCCTCAGAAATAGATTATACTTATTACCATATTTTACTTATTATATATACAACATTCTAATAATAAATCAGTAGTATTTACATTAATTGTAAAATTAATGTAAATGCTGATCAATATAAAACAGCAATGGAACACTTTATATCTTAGAAATATGTATACAGCAGAATTTCAGCCCATGTACTGATATGTACAAAAACTATTGTTTTATGTAAATTTAATTTCTAACTCCTAGGTCCCATTCTTCTTAGATCTTGAAGACTTAACCTCAGCCCTTCTTGGACCCTCCCATGGTGGCAGCTCAGTTATAAGGTCTTTACAGGCTCATGGATGGAAGAAAGGAGTTCGTCTGGCCTTGGTCATCAGTGCAGGTCTTTTAGTCTGGCCCCTTGGCCCTGGACATCCCAGAACCCTTTGCTGTTTTTTTGGAGATATTATGGAGATAGGAAAACTTTTGGTGGCCTAGATAGAATGTAATTCTATTTACTTCCTGGGATTTTATTACCCTTCCCCACATCCAGCCTCAGTAATGATTTCAGGAAGCAGGGTTTAATTGTCTCCCTCTGTTATATACCTTACAAGCCTCTCCTCACCACTTCTCAGTATCATTAAGGAAAGGGAAAACTTTCACAAACACATTATCTTGAGTATACAACTCACATATGTAGCTATCTGTACACTGCTGTTGACCCTCTACAAAAATAAATAAATGTATCCAAAGTGTATTAACTTATTTCATAGCTTCGAGGAGGCTGAGGTGGGAGGTCATATAATAGAGGTATAGGCGGTGCTATAGACAGTAAATTAAAGGTGCTGTCTTTATTCAACAAAGTTTCTTCTGTTCTTTAGGATTTCATATGCAAGAAGCAGCAAATCTGAGGATATGATATGGCAGAGAATACCTGATGGATGGCAACAGAGATGAGAGTCAGGAGGTGAATGTTGTGGTACACTTGGATTTACAGGGAGAAATGAGAAAGTCGAGAAGTTGAGAAGGCAAGAAGGTGCTTTGGAACGCTTTTCAATTCACAAGGATTCACAGTTCACAATTACTGGGATTCACAAATCCCAGTAAGCATCCCAGGGTCACAAAGTAAGGATCTTAAATTTCTTAGAGGTTTCACATTTTTTCCAAGGGTGAAGACACTCTTCTGTCAGCTATCTCTAGGAGCCCATTTAATGTGGGAACTAATTTTTTCCAGGCTGTCCCCGATAATTTAGATATGCTCCAGAAATTGCACAATTCCTCTTGGCTCTGAAAAACTGTAGAATGAGACAGGATTCAAACATTCCATGATCCTACGCCAGAGCAGAACATGGACCTCTCATGAGCTTAAATCCCTTCAAGCCAGCAAAGGACCAAAGATATCATCCACCTACATAGGCATCCACTGTCCAAAGTCTCTTTTATTCCATCAAAATGGCTCATTGGCCTGGAGGACCATCTTTTCTGACAGTAAGGAAGGGACCACACTCATTATGAGCCAGCATCATCACCTAACTGTGAAACATCTCCCATTCAACTGGACTTGACCATTTTCCATTTAGACTCTTTTATATCTTCTAAGTTGGGTTCCTTCTATCCTGCTAATTCATCTTTTATACTGCTATTATCTGTTTTTTTTAAACATTTTTTTTAACAGCTGGTGATCTTATTAAAAAAACACACAACAACATAAAATGACCTCAACCCACTTCTTCAGCCCATGCTCCCATTTACAGACATAGAAATGTGCAGACTTCTGGCCAAGATGGGGGTGTAGGTAGCTAAACTTTGTCTCCTCACATAACCAAAAGAAGGACAACTACAAATTTAAAAACAAAAATAACCAGGACTGCCAGGAAATTGAACCATATGGAAGTCTGACAACCAAGGAGTTAAAGAAGAAACATTCATCCAGGCAGGTAAAAGGGGCAGAGACAGATAGCAGGGGCAGAGAGGATGCACAGCAAGGCAGTGACTGGCAGACCAGGAGGTCCCACATTTGTGTGTGGATAAACCAGGAGGAACAACTGGGGAGTTAGAGAGACTGTGCAGCCCAGGGCTCCAGTGTAGGAAAGGAAAGTCTCAAAACCCCTACCAGTAAATACCTGTGGGGGTTGCAGCAGCGAAAGAAACTCCCAACCTTACAAGAGATTTCATTTGAGAGACCCAAAGAGTCTTAGAACGTAAACAAACCCACCCGCCTGGGAATCAGAACCAGAAGGTCCCAATTTGCTTGGGGGTAGCAGGGAAAGCAACTTGGCCAAGAGCCAAGCAAGAGACATTGTTCCCTCTCAGACCCCTCCCCCACCTTATACAGTGCCATAAGGCAGTGACATGGGTTGTCCTGCCTTGGCAAATACCTAAGGCTCCGCCCCTCACAACATATAGGTGCACCGAGACACCCCCCCCTGAAATATATATATATATATTATATATATATATATATATAAAACTCAAACAAAAGAACAAATCAAGCTCCAAAAATAGCACTAAGCAATGAGGAGATAGCCAACCTAACAGATGCAGAGTTTAAAACACTGGTAATCTGGATACTCACAGAAATGGTTGAGTATGGTCCCAAAATGGAGGAAAAAGTGATGCAAAGTGAAATAAAGCAAAATATATGGGGAAACAACAGTGAAGGGAAGGAACAGGACTAAAATCAATGATTTGGAACAGAAAGGAGAAATAAACATTTAACCAGGACAGAATGAAGAAACAGAATTCAAAAAAATGAAGAGAGATTTAGAAACCTCTGGGACAACTTTAAATTCTCCAATATCTGAATCATAAGGGTGCCAAAAGGAGAAGAAGAAGAACAACAAAAAATTCAGAACTTATTTGAAAGAAATAATGAAGGCAAACATCCCCAATCTGGCAAAGGAAATAGACTTCCAGGAAGTCCAGGAAGCTCAGAGAATCCGAAACAACTTGGAACCAAGGAAGCACACACCAAGGTATATCATAATTACATTACCCAAGATTAAAGATAGAGAATCTTAAAAGCAGCAAGAGAAAAGGAGATAGTTCCTTACAAAGATGTTCCCATAAGACTCTCAGCTGATTTCTAAAAAGAAACCTTACAGGCAAGGAGCCGAAAAGGAGTATTCAAAGTCATGAAAGGCAAGGGTCTATATCCAAGATTATTCTATCCAGCAAAGCTATCACTTAGAATGGAAGGGCAGAGAAATTGCTTCCCAGATAAGGTTAAGTTAAAGGAGTTCATCATCACCAAGCCCTTATCATGTGAAATGGTAAAGGGACTTAGCTAAGAAAAAAAAAGACCAAAACTATGAACAGTAAAATGACGACAAATACAGAACTATCAACAATAGAACCTAAAAAAAAAAAACAAAACCCACAGACTAAGCAAAAACTAGAACAGGAACAGAATTGCAGAAATGCAAATAATATGGAGGGTTATCAGAGGGGTAGGTGAGGGTGGAGAATAGGGAAAAATGTACAGGAAATCAGAAACATAAATGGTAGGCACAAAATAGACATGGGGAGGTTAAGAATAGTACAGGAAAGGGAGAAGCCAAAGAACTTATATGTATGACCCATGGACATGAACTAAGGGGCAGGGGGTATGCTGGTGGGAGGAGGGGTCCAGGGCAGAGGGGAATAAAGGGAAGAAAAGAATGGGACAACTGTAATAAAATAATCAATAAAATATATTTTAAAAAGAGAAATGCTATCATTCACCAAGCATACTATAACTCACCTCCCTGTACAGACATGTTTTTCCCTCTACGCAGAATGTTGCATACACCTGGTCATAAATGTCATCTCCTCTAGGAAGCATCCCTAACATCTTAATGGCTTACACCCATAATCCCATGCTGTCTGCTTCAACAACACTGCTGATCACAGGAGTCTTGTTATTTTTTTATATTAAAAATTTATTTTATTTTATTTCATTTTATTTACTTACAGTATAAAATACTATACATAAAAACACTGTACACAAAAATTTGCCATAGCTAGAGCAATATAACTGAACTTGCTTTTTAATTTTTTATTGAAATATAATTGACAAGTAACATTATATTAGTTTCCAGTGTACAAAATAATGATTCTATAAATGTACATGTTGTGAGATAATCCCTACAATCAGTGTAGTGGGCATCCATAACCATACACACTCACGAATATTTTGTGTGTGATTAAAACTTTTAGAATCAACTCTCTTGACTACTTTCACATATATAATAAAGAAAAAATAATAAATAAGTGAGTAAGTAAATAAATAAATAAAAAGACAAAAGATTTCCACAGATGGTTAAGCAAATTCTTTTGATTTAGTTTCATAACTTTAATTTCCAATGAATGATAATAATAATAATGGCTAATATGTTTAGTGAATTTACTCAATGTATCAGAAAATACACTAAGCATTTTACATTCATTATCTATTATTTGTAAGATGCTATCAGTAGGAATGCATTATATACAGAAATCTTGGCCAAGGTCACAAAGTTTACTGTCTTAGATTTAAACACAGTTAAGCAATGTATTTAATAGTATATCTTCCATTTCAGTTTAATATTTTTAGCCAAACACAATACATTATTTTTCATATTATTATCTTTCATTGCTATGATAATCCATTTACTGACTTCCTTTTGTTTGGTCTTTTCCATTTCTTTCATTTATGTAACAACTCATGAATATATCCTCAATGGAAAAAGATTTAAGTAGTAAGTATGAAAGATCAAAGTTACCCCTCACCTTTCCATTCCAAGGTTGCCTCTGAAAGACAACATATGTTAAAATTCTGTTGTATCTTTTCAGTCCTTTTGCTAACAACTAAGAAATAAATATACAGAAATAATTTATGAAAACATAACTAGGCCATGCTCATTCTTTTCTCATTAAATCGTTGTTATTGTTACTCTGTTACAGTTGTCCCAATCTTTCCCCCATTTTCCTCCTCTGCACATCCCAATCCCTACTCTCACATTCAATTCCCACACTATTGTCCATGTCTGTGGGTCATTCATATACGCTAAGTGTCCAGTAGCTTCCCCCTACTCCTTTTCACTATTATCTCCCTACTCCTGCCCCTCTTGTTACTTTCAGTCTGTTCCATGTTCCCAAGCCTGGGATTCTATTTTGTTTGTTAGTTTATTTTGCTCATTAGATTCTTCTTACAGGTGAAATCATATGGTATTTGTCTTTCACTAACTGGCCTATTTCACTTAGCATAATATTCGCCCATTCCATCCATCCTGTCACAAAAGATAGGTGTTCCTTCTTTCTTTCTGCTATGTAGTATTCCATTGTGTAAATGTACCACAGTTTTTGATGGGCACTTAGGCTGTTTCCAGCCCTTGGCTACTGTAAATAGTGCCAGCATGAACATAGGGGTGCATAAGTTCTTTTCAATTGGTCATTCAGGATTCTCAGGGTATATACCCAACAGTGGAATCATTGGGTCAAAAGGCGGTTCCATTTTTCGTTTAAGGAAATTCCATAATGTTTCAACAGTGGTTGCACCAGTCTGCATTCCCACCAACTGTGCACCAGGATTCCCTTTTCTCTGCATCATCGCCAGCACTTTTTGTTTGTTGATTTATTAATGATGGCCATTCTGACAGGTATGAGGTGCTATCTCACTGTGGTTTTAATTTGCACCTCTCTAATGGCTAGTGATGTTGAGCATTTTTTCATATGTCTATGGGCAATCTCTATGTCCACCTTGGAGAAGTATTTATTCAGATCCTTTGCCCATTTTTTTTTTATTGGACTGTTTGTCTTCCCAGTGTTGTCATAGGAGGTCTTTATATATTTTGGAGATCAATCCCTCATCCAATATGTCATTGGCAAATATGTTCTCTCATGCAGTCAATTTCCTTTTCATTTTGATGATAGTTTCTTTAGCTGTGCAGAAGCAGATGCTTTTTGTTTGATGTAGTACCATTGGTTTATTTTTTCCTTTATTTCCTTAGCCCTAGGAGATATATCAGCAAAAATATTGCTGTGTGGGATATCTGAAATTTTTCTGCCTATGTTTTCCTCTAGGACTTTCATAATGTCACAACTTAGGTTAAAGTATTTTATCCATTTTGAGTTTATTCTGGTGTATGGTGTAAAGGGGTGGTCCAATTTCACTTTTTTGCATGTACCAGTCCAGTTCTCTCAGCATCATTTAGTAAAAAGTTATTTTGACACCATGGTATGCTTGTACCCTTTCTGTCAAGTATTAATTGACCGTAGAGACTTGGGTTTATTTCTGAGTTCTCTGTTGTGTTACATTAACCTATGTGTCTGTTCACATGCCAGTACCAGACTGCTTTGATTACAGTGGGCTTGTAGTATAGTGTGATATCAGGCAAAACCTCCTACTTTGTTCTTTGTTCTCAAGATTGCTGAGGATATGCAGGGTTTATTTTGGTCCCATATAAATTTTTAAAATATTTCTTCCAGATCTGTGTAATATGCCATTTGTATTTTAATGGGAATTGAATTGAATCTATAGATTGCTTTGGGTTATATGGACATTTCTTAAAAAGATTTTTTTTTAAATTTTTTTATAGAGAGGGGAAGGGAAAGAGAAAGAAAGTGAGAGGAACATCAATGTGTGGTTGTTTATCGAGCGCCCCTGACTAGGGACCCAGCCCAAAACTCAGGCATGTGCCCTGACTGGGGAATCAAACTGGCGATCCTTTGGTTGGTAGCCTGGTGCTCAATCTGCTGAGCCACACCAGCCAGGGCAAGACATTTTGATGTTATTTCTTCCAATCCCTGAACATGGTATATGTTTCCGTTTATTTGTGTCTTCCTTAATTTCTTTCTTCAGTGTTGTGTAGTTTTCTGAGTACATGTTTTTGCCTCCTCAGTTAGGCCTATTCCTAGGTACTTTATTTTTCTCATTGCTATAGCAAATGGGATTTTTTCCCTGATTTCTGTTTCTGATATTTTGTTTTTGGTATAAAAAAATGCTTTTGAGTTCTGAATCTTGACTTCATATCCCACCATTTACACAAATTCATTTATTAGGTTGAGTAGTTTTTTGGTGGAGTCTGTAGGTTTTTCTATGTACACTATCATGTCATCTGCAAACAGTGATAGTTTTACTTTCTCCTTCCCAATTTGGATGCCTTTTATTTCTTTTTGCCCTATGATTGATGCGGCTAGAACTTCCAATACTAAGTTTAAACGAAGTGGTGAATGTGGACACCCTTGTCTTGTGCCTGATCTTAGTGGAAAAGCTTTAAATTTTTGCCTGTTGAGTATAATGTTCACTGTAGGTTTCTCATATATGGCCTTTATTAGGTTGAGGTATGCTCGCTGTATTCCCACTTTGCTGAATGTTTTTGTCATAAATGGGTACTGTACCTTATCAAATGCTTTTTTCACATCTATTGATATGATCATGTGATTTTTGTCCTTTATGTTGTTTATATGGTCTATTACATTTATTTATTTGTGAATATTGTACCATCCTTACATCACTAGGGTTATTCCGACTTGATCATGGTGTATAATCTTTTTAATGTATTTCTGAATCCAGATTGCCAGTATTTTGTTGAGGATTTACCATCTATGTTTATAAGTGATATTGCCCTGTTTTCTTTCTTTGTTGTATCTTTCCCTGGTTTTGGAATTAGGGTGCTACTGGCCTCATAAAAAAAGTTTGGGAGCTTGACCTTTTTTTGAAATTTTTGGCACAGTTTGAGAAGAATAGGAATTACTTCTTCCTTAACTGTTTGCTAAAATTTGCCTGTGAAACCACCTGGTCCAGGGCTTTTGCGTGTCAGGAGTTTTTTGATTAGTGCTTCAATTTCCCTAGCTGTTATCATTCTTGTCAGGCTTTCTGCTTCTTCTTCATTCAGTTTTGGCAGGTTGTACACATCTAGAAATTTGTCCATTTCACTCAGCTTGTCCAATTCCTTTTCATATAGGTATTCATAGTAACCTCTTACAATCCTTTGTATTTCTGTGGTATCTGTTGTAACTGCTCCCATTTCTCATTTTACTTATTTGGGTCCTCTCCCTTTTTTTCTTGATGAGCCTGGTAAAGGTTTGTCAATTTTGTTTATCTTTTCAAAGAACCAGGTTCTAGATTTATTGATCCTTTGAATTTTTCTTTTAGTCTCTTTGTCTTTTAATTCTGCTTTGATCTTGATTATTCCCTTCCTTCTGCTCACTCTGAGCATTGATTGTTGTTGTTTCTTTTGTTCTTGAAGATGTAGGGATAGGTTGTTTATTTGAGATTTTTCCGTCTTCTTTAGGTAGGCCTGTATTGCTATGCATTTCCCACTCAGTACTACCTTCACTGTGTCCCTTATATTTTTTATTGTTTTGTATTCATTTTCTACTGTTTCCAAATATTTTTTGATTTCTTCCTTGATCTCATTATTGAACCATTAATTATAAATAATATGTTATTCAGTCTCCATGTATTTGAAAGTTTTTGAGTTTTTCCCTTGAAGTTTGTTTCTAGTTTGAATCCATTGTGATCTGAGCACATGCTTGATATGATTTCAATTTTCTTGAATTTGTTGTACCTTGTTTTGTGTCCTACCATGTGGCCTATCTTGGAAAATGTTCCATGTGCATTTGAAAAGAATGTATATTTTGGTTTTTTGAGATGAAAAGTTCTGTATATATCAATTAACTCCATTTGTCTAGAGTGTTTTTCAGTGACACAATATCCGGGTTAATTTTTCATCTGGAAGATCTATCCATTGTTGACAGTGGGGTGTTATTATTTCCTATGATGGCTGTGTTGTTGTCAATATCTTTCTTGAAGTCTTCTATGATTTTCTTTGTATATCTAGGTGCTCCTAAGTTGGGTGTATATATATACATATTTACAAGAGTTATATCTTCTTGTTGGATCATTCCTTTAAGTGTCATGTACTGACTTTATTTGTTCTTTTTTATGGTCTTTTTTAAAAGTCTTTTTTGTCAGATAGAACTATTGCTACCCCAGCTTTCTGTTTGTGTCCATTTGCTTTGAATACTTTTTATTTCCATATCTTCACTTTTAACCTGAGTAGATTTTCTGTTCTGAGAGGGGTCTCTTGTAGACAGCATGTATGTGGGTCATGTTTTCTTCTCCATCCAGCTACCCTATGTATTTTGATTGGAATATTTAATCCATTTACATTTAAGGTTATTACTGATGAGTACTTATTCATTGCCATTTCTTCCACACCTCTCTCTCTCTCTCCCCCCTATCCCCACTCCCTCTTCTCCTTTTTATAACAGTCTCTTTAGTATCTCTCCCAGTGCTGGCTTGGTGGTTATATATTCTTTTAGCCCTCTTTTGTCTGGGAAGCTTTTTATTGCTATTCCATTCTAAATAAGAGCATTGTTGGACAGAGTAGGTTTGGTTGTAGGTTCTTGCTTTCCATAATACAGAATATTTCATGGCAAATCCTTCTGGCTTATAGTGTTTCTGTTGAGATATCTACTGATAGCCTTACCAAAGTTACCTTGCATGCTACTAGCTGCTTCTCCCTTGCAGCCTTTAGGATTCTCTAGTTGTCTTTAAAATTTTCCATTTTAATTATGATTTGTCTTGGAGTAGGCCTCCTTGGGTTCATCTTCATTGGGAGCCTCTGAGCTTCCTGAACCTGCATGACTTTTTTCCTCATCAAGTTAAAGAAATTTACTGTCATTTTTCTCACAGGTTTTCTATCCCTTGCTCCTTTTTTTTCTCCTTCTGATATTCCTATGATGTGAATGTTACTATGTTTCATGTTGTGCTGAAGCTCCTTAAACTATCCTCATTCTTTTTTACTCATTTTTGGCTTTATTGCTCTGAATATTTCTTTCTACTTGGTCTTTTAGTTTGCTGATTTGGTCCTCTGCTTCATTTAGCCTGTTTTTAATTAATTCTAGTGTATTTTTTCATTTCAGTTATTGTGTTATTCATTTCTTCCTGGTTCTTATTCATAGTTTCTATTTCCTTTTTAATGCTGCTGATGTTCCCACTAAGTTCACTGTAGATCTCACTAAGCTCCTTGAACATTGTCATAACCATTATTTTGAATTCTGTGTCTAATAGATTCCTTGCCTCAATTTCATTTAGCTATTTTCTGGATATTCCTCCATTCTTTTCAATTGAGAGTTATTTCTTTGTTTCCCCATTTTAGGTTACTTTTTTTTGTTTGTTTCTGCATCTCAGGTTGCTCTACTTTGCCTGCATGTCATTGTGGGGTGGCTTTCTATGGTAGGAGTTCTGTGGGATTCAGTGATGCAGTCTCTTTGATCTCCTGATATGGGTGCTCTAAGGTTGCCTTTTATTCAGTTTATGTGGGCTCTCTTGCCATATTTGGGGTTTCCTTATTGTTGGGTTTCCCCTCCATCCAGCTGGCTGACTGGGAGTCACAACTCCCACCTTGTCATGTTTGTTGTTGTAAAGGTGCTGGTTTACAAAGCTCTACTATTCAGAAAATACCCCACTATCACAACAGCACTCAACAACAGTTGAGCAAAGATTAATAAAGGTGGAGAGTGCTTAAGGATATTATAAGATAGGAAAAAGGGAATATGAGATGACTAAAGGAGAGAGAAATGATTTTCAGTGGGAAGGGGGGGAATAATAATAGTAAGAAATAGAACAAGGGAAATAAAATTTAAATAAATAAAATAAAATTTAAAACAAAAGTAAAACAGGGGAGGGTGGTGGTAAAATGGAATAATAAAAGGGAAGAGTATACTATGAGGTTTGAAATAAAATTTAAAAGGTATTGAACCAAAGGGAATAAAATTGCAGATAAACCACAACAGTGTCAATAACAATGACAAACGAGCAAAGATTAATAAAGGTGGAAAGAGAATAAGAATGTTATATAAAAGAGAAAATAGAATATGACATATCTACAGTAAAGAAAAATGATTTTGAGAGGATGGGGGGGGATAATAAGAGTAAGGAAATGAATCCAGGCTAAGAAAAGGAAAAAGATAAAATTCCTAACTCAAATAAGCACGGTCAGGAGGAAGGCAAAATGGAGTAAGACATGGGGAGAGTAATCTATGATATTTTAAATTTAAAAATAGTATACAAATAGAAATACCTTTGAAGAACAGCAATAACCATAATATACACACCAAACAAACCACAATTTCTAAAGGTAGAAAGGAAATAAGAATCTTATAAGAGTGGGAAAGAGAATGTAAGATGACTAAAGAAGAAAGAATGCTTTTGAAAGGATAGTGGGAAGAGAAATAATAAGAGTAAGGCATAGTGGGAGGGGGAATAAAATTTACAATGAAAATAACAGAAGGCAAGAAGAAAGCAAAATGGAGTAAGACAAAGGAAGGATACAATATGAGATTTAAAATAACAAAATGAAAATAATATAAATCTAAATAAAAAGAATAAAAATAAAAGACAAAGAATGGTGAATTAGTTGGAATACAATTGAAGTAAAAGAGGAAATATTAAAAGGCTATATGAAAGATTCCTCCTCTAGATTTTTATCAGCTCAAGTTCCAGAGTTATGTCATCTAACTTCCGGCAGTACCATCTGTATCACCTTCACCTTTCTCTAGAAGGAACTTCTGTTGTGATCATGAGGGTGGAACACTTGGGTCTCCCTTGGGAGGTACTATTCAGTCTTCCGGGAAAATTGTGGTGTGTTCCCCCTTTCCGTGCAATACCCATCATGGTCTGTCCCGGCTTATTTCCAATAATGTATAGTTTCTGATGTTATACAAAACATCATTAGAAACATATAGTTCTAATTAGCTTTCCACTTCAAGGGAGGGAACAGTCCATATAAGAAGGTCAGCTCTTTTCTGCTTGGTGTTTATGGCAGCTCTGTGTCCAAGCCAAGGCTTGGTGGGGCCTTTATTCACCTTTGCTGTACGAATTTCTGATCTCCCTGCTTTGCTGGTCTCATTGATATAGGAGCCTAGGAACCAGTGTATTTTTGTCTCCCTGAGAGAAGTTCAAAATGGGCCCTTTATGTATTCATCTTGCTGTCTTTCTCTTGCAGAAATACACCCTGCAGGGAGTTTTTGAGCCTGACCTGCCTGTTTTTGCAGTTTCCCAGTTGGTGGTGGCCTTGATCCTGCAGGGGTTGGGGACTGGGTACGACCTTCCCCTCCTAGAGGTTCAGTCTCTGCCAGGGTAGGGAGCTTTGTTTGACTTTAAATAATTTCAGGTGCTCACCTCCTACCCTTCCAGTTCCCAGTTTACTGACCTCACAAAGGACAGAGTCCCAAACTCTCTACTCTGTGCAGCACCCCCTGGGGCTGAGAAATACTCTCTCAGTGCATCTTTCTAATTTCTCTACCCAGTTGCACTGAGTGGGAGCAAACCATGACCTCAATCTTCTCCCCTTGCTGGCACTTGACTTGGGGTCCCTGCCCAGCACACTTTAGCTCCCCTTTTAAAAAGTCTTTCTGGGCACTCCCACTGCAGTGACTCCCACTGAGTCACTGCCCAGCTTTCTGTACACACTGCCTCTCCAAAAGTCAAGAGTCTCTCATAGTCATGGCTGACTGTGGCCAGCCTCCTCTGCTGAACACATGTGCAGATAGATTCCCTCTCTCTCCCTGGCACTCTCCTGGTTGGCATTTACCACTGCAGCTATGGGTGTGCTGCTCACTATGTGTGTGTGCGTGTAGGCTGGGTATCTCCAACTTTGTGTATTCAAGTTGCTCCCAGCCTGGGTCTGGGGGTTCCATGTCCTAGGAGGAGAGGGAGCCTCAAAGCTGCGATCTCTCACAAGGCTCTTTGTGGCTCCAGGTGCCACACACAGGGTATTTCCTCTTCCTCCTATAAAATCTCCTTATTGCCTGTTGTGAAGCATCTTCAGTATCTCCTGGTTTCCAAACTTCATATCAACTAAAATTCCATTGATGTTCAGTTTATTTTTCAGAAGATCAGCCAAGTGCCTGAGTTGGGTACAAGAGCAAGTAGACTCAGCTTCCACCTATTTGACTGCAATTTTCCACCCCCTTACCATGCTCATTCATCCAGTACTCTTTTAAATACCTAACACACATACAAATGTATACATAGAAATATTTTCATGTAATCACAATTATACTATACTCATTCTTCCAATATAGTTACTAATTATATATTTTACAGTTTCTATGTAAGTAGTTATGAATCTTCTACATTTTTTTCGGCTATTGTCCAATATTTCAGCTGTAGCACTATATTTATTGAATTCCTTACGTAATCATCAAATATACAAGTTACCTTCACTTTTCTTTGCTATTATAAATAATTCTGAATGTGACATTCTTGTACATATTACTATATTATATACAAGTGAGTCTTTCTTTCCAAATGATATTTATTCTCTATACTTCCACCAAACTGTAATAACAATGCATAGATTTCTGCAATTGCAAATGTAAAATTTAATTAATTTTAGGGTTTTGTTTTTTTTTTTGCCAATCTAATGGGTAATTATATTTGATTATTGTTTTAATATCCACAATTCTGTATCAGTACAAGGTGATGTTCTAACCAAATATGCTACCAGGTCAGGGATATTTCCATATTTCTGAATAATGGGGAGAAAATTTATCTGTATTGATAAAATAGAATGTTTTTCATTTTGCAATTCCACACATTACTAGGTATGGCATAATATGTTAGATGGTACAGTAATTTCTTTTATATTTTATATATTTTGCCAAAGTTTAATTATTAAGAGATTTTGGTTAAAAAAAACCCAATATATTGATAGCTTATCTTAAAAAATCAGACCTAGCAACACTAAGCCTATATTCTCTAGTGGCACAATGCACTGACCTCAAGCAGTGTCTGTACCGGCTATACGGAGCATGTTTTTGCCCACTCACACTGAGATGGTCTGAGTTTCTCAGTTATGTTTCCCTCACAGCTCTTAGACAATTTGACTTGGCTACCCCTGAAATATTTCTTAAACATGTACTATTTTATTACAGTCTTTAAAGATTAAAAGTTCACTTTTTATTTGCTTTTTCTATTAAACCAATGAATTACAGAGTCCACTTCATTTGCAAAATATAAGTGGAAAAGATGATACTTTCACATAATTCCTTCCAAAATATACTTATTATCAACAGTTTGGAACCACCCCTTTAGGTGTGTTTAAAACAATTTAATACAGATTGTTTTAATGTAGGACTAAATTATTTTTGATTGGAGTTTTTATTTCTATATGTAACAAAAAATGGGTTAATGCCAGATCCAACTGGAGACATTTAAATAAGATATTTTCACTAAGTCAATGTTTAAGCCTGGCACCCATCTTAAAGTAACTGATACCAAAAATTTATTTTATCTGTTAGTTTACTCAAAGACTGAGGAAGAAGTGGTGGAGAATACTAGTATAAATATACAATTCTTCTCACAGAAGTAAGATACTGGAACAACTACGTAGAATCCTAGGATCTGGCTTTATTCAGTAGCCACCATATATAACATCAGTAAGGGCAATTCTTGGCAAGATTTGGACAAGTCACTTAAGCCCTCCTAGTCTTAGTTAATTGAAAAAGTATCTAATCTGCAAATTTTAATAATGTTGTAAGGTTCAAATAACACAATGTCAAAACAATTTATAACCTGAATAGTCCCATATAAAAGTAAGATAATATTATTTTGTACCTGTGGCAGTGCACTTCTCATTCATTTTTCCCATTGGAAAAACTCTCCGGAACCCCAATACTTCCCTGCCCACAGGCATTAGAGAAAGTTTGCACTGTTCAGTCTCATTTGTTTATATTTCTCAGTGAAATTTGATTTGAAGGAAAGGTTCTGCTGTTTTAAATTTTTAAAGCATTCCTAAAACATTCTGGAAGAAAAAAAATGTGACATATGATTACCACTTAATGCGATTTCTTTTTATCTAACTCTTTTTTTTCCCACCATGCCTTCTATGAATTGTTACTTTTGTCTGCAATGGGCTTTACTTAATAGGTTTTATCCTATACCTAGACATAAACAGACTATTATATGAAGTCATTCAATTATTAACATACATTTGTTCAATAATTACTTACTAGATTCTGTCAACATATGATATACTCCCTGTGAGTCTGAGGAACCAAAGAATTGGTCACTGCTCTCAAGGAGCATAGAATCTAATAAAGAGAAAACTGTTCAGAGAAGTACATGAAGATATTTTCCTTAGTGGAATATAAACAAAGTGTCATGGGAGGTTGGCAGGAACCATTAAACCTGCCCTCAGGCTCTTAAGGAGAGAAGCACATTCTAGGTAAGGGAAATATCATGGGCATGGAAAAATTCTGGGAACTGCAGTATAGTAGTGTTTGAGAATAAAAGTCTAGAGGGTGAGATTAGAGAGAAAGTACAGGAGTAGACAAGGGCAAAAACCACAGGAGTAAATAGCAGACACAATGGCTTTTTGTGCTAAGCAGAGAATTTTAGATTTTATTCTGCATCTATGCATAGCTATTTAAGAGTCCTGAACATGATAGTGTTTCCTTTCCAACCTCTTTGGGTTTTAAAATATATAATGTAAATCAGTGTCTTATCTGCAAGATCATATTTCTATTCAGTCAAAAAATTTTGTGTCAAGTGAATAAACAAATGAATGAATGTTACTTCCCATATCTCAAGATCTGATCTATTATCAGGAGATGAAGTGTTTATCTCTTTGACTATGCAATCTAATTCGCAATAGCATCAAAATAATAAAATACTTAAGGAATAAATTTAAGAAGGAATTGAAAGGTCTGTGCACTAAAAAGTATAAGACTTTGAGGAAAGAAATCGAAGAAGGCACAAATAAAAGCAACAACATTCTGTGTTCATAGACCATAGAAATTAATACTGTTAAAATATCTGTGATACTAAAAATAAGTGTTGTTAAAGATGTGGATAAAAGGGAACCATTGTGCACAGTTGGTGCAAGTGTATATTGGCGTAGCCATATGGAAAACAGTATGAAAGCTTCTCAAAAAATTAAAAATAGAACTACCATATGATCCAGCAATTTCACTTCTAGGTATCTGTCCAAAAGAAATGAAAACACTAACTTAAAGATATATGTACCCCCATGTTTATTGCAGCATTATTTACAATAGCCAAGATATAAAAAAACAACCTAAGTACCCATAGATGAATGAATAGATCAAGAAAATGTGGTCCATGCATAATATATTTAATGGAATATTATCTAGCCATAAAAAAAAAAATCTTGCCATTCGAGAAAACTTGAGGATATTGTGCTAAGTGAAATAAGTCAAACAAAGAACTATCATATTTTGTACTTATACATATATGTAATCTAAAAAAAAAACCCAATACAAAAATAACGATGAACTTAGAGAGAATGGATTGGTGATTGCCAGAAGCAGAAGGTGAGAGAGGGCATAATGGATGAAGAGAGTCATAATGTCTAAACTATCAGTTATAAAATATATGTCATGGAGATGTTATGTACAGCATTGTGACTATAGTTAATGGTATTGTATTGTACATTTGAGACTTACTGATAGAGTAAATCTCAAATGTTTGCATAACAAATAAATAGTAATTAGGTGAGATGGTAGAGGTATTAACTAACCCTACCATGGTAATTATTTTATAATATATAAGTGAATCAAATCAATGCATTTTATACTTTAACTTACACAATGTTATATGTTAATTATATATCAATAAAGATGGAGAAAATAATTTCTCTTAAAAATTCACATGGATTTCACATTCTATATCATAGAATAATCAGTAATAATATTTCATTATTTACCAAACAATACAATTAAAGTTCCAGGAAAATAAGTCTTGTTTCTTATGTCTTAAGATATCAGCATCCCTCACCCCAACACACACACACTGAATTTTGCCTCATGGGTTACTTGCTATTCAGTTTGCAAAGCAGAGACCTGCTCCCTGGCTATGCACTTGGCCTAAAGACCTCTTCCAAGGTGGTTTTCTCTCTTGTTACTCAAACTATAGTGAGGTTTTTCTCATCTGTCCATTAAATTTCTTTTATAATTGCATCGTCATGCTTTTCTTCCTGTGTTCAAGGCTGTAACCACTGATAACTATCTGTAAGAAAAGAGCCTTATTTTTCGTTATTTTACAAACAGCCCATTCCTTTTTTTTTTTCCCCAACATACACTCTCACCTCCCCCTCACCCCTTTTCTCAATCTTTTTGTCTGTTCTTTTATCACAGTTCTGTTTTGCCTGACATTGTCTTATAAAATGACTGGGGTTATATACTTTGATGATTCTTCTTCAATTGCTTTGCCTGCCCAAATTTTGTGACATCTTTGTTTTACATTTATTTTACATTTTCACTGGATTTAAAGCCTAGTAAATTTGTCACGTTGCTTTGCTGGTATTATTTTTTTTCCCTGTACATTTCAATTGCCTGATTATTGAACACATCTTCTTCAATTAAACCTCTCTAAATCCATCTGTCACATGCCTTGGATGGAAGAAAAGTGAAAATTGCTAGAGATTAGATCACTGGAAACTGCTTGTTCTTGATGATAACATTGATAAAGTGGGAGACATATTCCATATTTAAATTTTATGTTTTCCTGGTTTCCTTAAATTTTATTTTTTGTTTCTCCAACATAAATAGGAAGTTTTCTGATATTACAAATGTATGCATTGATCTGGCTTTTCTGGCATGTTTGGTTGGTTGTTCATTCTTTATTAAATCTGGATAATAAATCCACAGAACTGGATTTATTTTAAACGTGACCTAGGACAAATTAACTTCTCTGGTCCTTAGTTTTCTCACTTGGAAATGGTAAATAATATCTAGTTCATAAACATATAGAAAGGACGAAAGTGAAGATAGTGTACAAAGTACCAAACTTATTGCTTAGAATATCTTAAGTGTTCAGTAGATATTAGTTTCTTTTCATCTTCTTTTTCAATGGGTTAATATTTTTAAATACAGAACATTTATATTTTAAGAATAGACTTTTACAACTATTTTCAAATTACTTTAATAGATTACTTTATAATTATGCAAATAATATTTATTTTTAAAATGACTGAAAAAGAAAAATATGCAAGATTTTAAAATTAAATTTGAATGTATTAGGTTTTTATCTTCCAACATATAGCTATCAAAGCCCAGATGTGCACCATATGATTTGATGAAAAGGTACAAGGAAGTTGTGATAAAAGCTTTTCTTTTTAGTTTGTAATATCTTAAACTCAAGATTTCTTTTATACAGCTGGTATATATTAAATATAGTATTTTGAATTATATCAAAAATGGTTTGTCCAAGAAGTATGGAAATGTTAAACAGATAATTAGAAATATTTTCTCCTAAAACATATTGAAGTTGAGATGGAATCTTTGTATTACTAGAGCAACTCTTCAATATAGACATGATGTCACAATTAGAGAAAATTTGGGGGATTATATGCATTTTACCCTAAGTACAGACTTTTGCTCATATACAATCTCTTTTAAAACAAACACTTATATAGCCCATACTTGTAAAAGTGCCATTGGAAGAATTGCACTTTTTAAAAATATTTGCCAGGATAAAAGTTGAGACCTCAAATGAGAAACAAGCATAAATTAATAAAAAGAGGTGAAGGAAAGGCATTGTGACCAATACTATTAATTCCATATCTGTCAGCCATCCCCCGTAACATCTCTTCTACAGAGCCCTGTTAAGTCTAACTTGGCACTGAACTCAGCCCCAAGTGATAAAATGTGATTGTTTCAGGGAAGCCGATTGTTAAATTTTGCACCATTTCCCCACATGTTCTTGAGCTAGTGGTAGCATAGTTCAGACCAAGGAGGCATGGGGGAACTTTGGCAAAGCTTTTCTTCCTTTTTTTAAATTTATTTTTATTATTGTTCAAGTACAGTTTTGTCCATTTCCCCCCCACCACTGCACCCTTCCCCCACCGTTGACCCCACCCCCCTTGACTTTGTCCAGGAGACCCCCACATATGTTCCTTGACCAACATTCCCATTCCCCACCGCTGCCTTCCCCTCCCCGCTCTTCTCTGTTCACTCTCAGTTTGTTCTTCACTTCAATGTCTCAGGTTACATTTAACTTGCTTGTTTGCTCTGTTAATTAGCCTCCACTTATAGGTAAAATCATGTGGTATTTGTCTTTTACCGCCTGTCTTATTTCATTACTGTAATGCTCTCCATATCCATCCATGCTGTTGCAAATGGTAGGAGCTCCTCCTTTCTTTCTGCTGCGTAGTATTCCATTGTGTAAATATACCACAGTTTTTTGATCCACTCATTTACTGATGGACACCTAGGTTGCTTCCAACACTTGGCTATCGTAAATTGTGCAGCTATGAACATTGGGGTACACAAGTTCTTCTGAATTGGCATTTCCAGATTTTTAGGGTTTAATTCCAGTGGTAGAATTGCTGGGTCAAAAGGCAGTTCCACTTTTAATTTTGTGAGGTAATCCCATACTGTTTTCCACAGTGGCTGCACCAGTCTACATTCCCAACAACAGTATACTTGGGTTCCCTTTTTTCCACAACCTTACCAGCACTTGTTGTTTGTTGATGTGTTTATGAAGGACATTCTGTCTGGTGTGAAGTGGTATCTGACTGTTGTTTTAATTTGCATCTCTCTTATGGCAAGTGATGTTGGGCATCCTTTCATATGTCTCTGGGCCCTCCTCTGTATGTCCTCCTTAGGGAAGTGTCTGTTCAGGTCCTTTTCCCATTTCTTAATTGGGTTGTTTGTCTTCCTAGAGTGGAGTTGTGTGCATTCTTTATATATTTTGGAGATCATATCCCTGTCTGAGGTATCACTGGCAAATATATTTTCTCACAAGTTTGGTTCTCTTTTCATTTCACTGATGTTTCCTTTAGCTTTGCAGAAGTTTTTTAATTTGATGAATTCCCATTTGTTTATTCTTTCCTTTATGTCCCTTGCTTTAGGGCACATATCGGTGAAAATATTGCTGCATGGAATATCTGGGATTTTCACACCTATGCTCTCCTCTAGGACTTTTATAGTTTCGTGATTTATATTTAAGTCTTTTATCCACCTTGAGTTTATTTTTGTGTATGGTGTAAGTTGGTGGTTGAGTTTCATTTTTTGCATGTAGCTGTCCAGATGTCCCAACACCATTTGTTGAAGAGGCTATTTTTACTCCATTTTATGCTTCTGCCCTCTTTGTTGATTGTTAATTGATCTTAGAGACATGGGTTTATTTCTGGGTTCTGTATTCTGTTCCATTGATCTATGACTCTGCTCTTATGCCATTACCAGACTGTTTTGATTACAGTAGCCTTATAGTAAGGCTTTCTGCTTTTTCTTCATTCAGTTTTGGAAGATTATATTTTTCCAGGAATTTGTCCATTTCACCATGGTTTTCAAATTTCTTGGTTTGTAGTTCTTTGTAGTAATTTCATATAATCCTTTGCATTTCTGTGGTATCAGTTGTGATCTCCCCTCTTTCATTTCTGATTTTATTTATTCATGCCCTCTCCCTTTTTTTCTTGATGAATCTGCTGAAAAGCTTGTGGATTTTGTTTATCTTTTCAAAGACCCAGCTCCTGGATTTACTGATCCTTTGAATTGTTTTCTTAGTCTCTGTGTCTTCTAATTCTGCTCAGATCTTGATTATTTCCTTCCTTCTAATCCCTCTGGGCTTTGTTTGTTGTTGTTCCTCCAGTTCTTGTAGGTGTTGTATTAGGTTGTTTATTTGAAACGTTTCTATCTTTTCTAGGTAGGCCTGTATCGCTATGAACTTCCTTCTCAGAACTGCCTTTGCTGTGTCCCAGAAGTTTTGGACAGTTGTGTGTTCATTTTCATTTGTTTCCAGAAAGTTTTTGATTTCTTGCTTGATCTCATTATTAACCCATTCATTGTTTAATAGCATGCTATTCAGTCTCAATGAATTTGAGTGCTTTTGAGTTTTTTCCTTGAGGTTGGTTTCTATTTTCAGGCCCTTATTTGTTGTCTGAGAAATTGCTTGATATGATTTCAATTTTGTTGAATTTGTTGGGGATTGTTTTGTGTCCTATTAATGTGGTCTATCTCTGAAAATGTTCCATGTGCATTTGAAAAGAATGTATATTTTGCTTTTTGATATATATAAATCAGTTAAGTCCATTTGCTCTAGGACATTGTTCAATGCCACAATATCCTTGTTGAAATTTTGTTTAGAAGATCTTTCCATTTTTGACAGTGGGGTGTTAAAATCCCCTAGTATAAGTGTGTTGTTGTCTATATTTTTCTTGAAGTCCTCCAAGATTTTCCTTATATATTAGGGAGCTCCTATGTTGGGTGCATATATATTTACAATGTTTATATGCTCTTGATGGATTCTTCCCTTGAATATTATGTAGTGTCCTTCAATGTCTCTTCTTATGGTTTCTGTTTTGAAGTCTATTTTGTCTGACATAAGTATCGCTACCCCTGCAAAGCTTTCCTTTCTTATAAAATGCACAGGAGAGAGAACATGCTGCAATGACCTCCATCCCTCCTGTTCATGTTCTGAACAGGAACATAAGTGTGGAATTTTTACATCCATCTTGCAAGTATAAGGTAACAAATATAAAGAGAAGAATAAACATGCAAATAATCATAGAACAAAATATATAAATTATGTGGGTCAGTGATAACATGCTTAAGCTGTTGGGCCAACCCTGAAGATATGAACGTTCAGATTTAAGGCACAGTAAATGTTCTTATTGTTTAAAACCCTATTGGTCAAACATATTATTGCTTTAAAGCAAAAGAATTTCTAAACAACACAAAAGTTTTCTTTTTGTTTTGGGGTTTGTTATAATTATTATTGATGTCGGATTTTTTGTTTTGTTTTGCTTAGTTTTTTTATGATGTACTGGAAGCACAACTTTAAAAAATGAAAAATTTAGACAACTCTAACATCCAAAAATTGGCAGCAACTCAAACAGTCATCAACACGTAAATGGTAAGAAATTGTAGTATATCTTCTCAATAGAATACCACTTGGCATTAAAAAAGAATAAACTACTGATACACATAAGATAAACAAACCTCAAAATCTGTGCTAGTGAAAGAAACCAGACACAAAAGTCTATATAAGCAAATTTATATGAAGTTTTAAAACAGAAAAAAACTAACCTACAACCTGCTGATACATGAAGAAATATGCAATAACTGTGTTTTATAAGGGAAGGAGAGGATACACATTTTTTTTTATTGTTGTTCAGTTACAGTTGTCCTGCCTTTTTCCTCATTGTTCTCCCCTGCCACAATCAACACCTCCATTGTCTGTACTCATGTGTTCTTTATTCATATTCCTTGACACATATATTTTTAAATACTATCCAGGGACATAAAGACTGTTGCAGGCTCTCCCAGTACTTACCTCCACCCCAGCTTTATTACCGCCCACGACTCCATTTCTAATTTTTGGATTTCTATTGCTTCTACACATTTATTTTTTAACTTTTTATTTCGAAATAATTATATAGTTACAGGAAGATTAAAAATATTAGAGAGATTCTGTGTACTCTTCACACAGTTTCTCCCAATGGTTACATTTTGTATGACTATAATTTCACATCAGGAAACTGACATTGGTACAGTGTATGTGTCAGTTCTGACACTTTATCATGCATATAATTGTGTAACCACCACAGTGATCAAGAAACAGAGCTATTCCATCACAACCATGATCTCTCGGGCTACCCCTTTATAGTCATACTTCCCTCAACTGATAGTCCGTATCCCCTGGAAACCACTAATCTTTTCACCATCTCCACAATTTGGTTATTCTGAGAATGTTACATAAATGGAATCATATACTTATGTGAGTTTTTGAGATAGACTTTCACACTCAACATAATGACCTTGATTCGTCCAAGTTGTTGGGTGTATCAATAGTTCATTCCTTTTCATCCCAGGTGTTCCATGGTATGGATGTAACAAAATTTGTTTAACCATTTAATTATTGATGAATATTTTTGTTGCTTCAAGTTTTGGGGTATTACTTGAAAGCTCTTGTAAACATTCTTGTATGGTTTTTGGTGGACCAAAATTTTCTTTTCTTTTTCTTTTTCTGTATTTTTTTAATGTTGTTCTATTACAGTTCTCCTCATTTCCCCCCCCCCATTACTCTCCCCTACCCACCCCACCTCCCACATTCAATCCTCCACCTACCCACCCCCCGGTTGTCTTTGTCCATGGGTCCTTTATACATATTCCTTAGGGACCCTTCCCTTTCTTTGCCTTGTTATCCCCTGTCCCCATCCTCTCCGGTCACTGTCCGTTTGTTCTTTATTTCCATGTCTCTGGCTCTATTTTGCTTGCTTGTTTGTTTTGTTGATTAGATTCCACTTATAGTTGAGTTCATATGGTATTTGTCTTTCACTACCTAGTTGGACCTAAATTTTCATTGCCGTGGGAAAAATGGTCAGTAGTACAGTTTCTGGGTTGTGTAAGTGTATATTTAGTTTTAAATACACAGTTACACTAATTTCCAGATTGGCTGCACCATTTTACCTTCCCACAAACAAGGTATAAGAGATCCAGTTTTGCCATATCCTTGCCAGCATTTGACATTGCCACTTTTTACAAAAAATTTATCAGTTCTAACAGATATGTAACAGATAGTGATGTTAAACTTCTTTTCATGTACTCATTTGCCATCTGTATATTATCTTTGATAAAATGCCTCCCATGTCTTTTGCCAAATTTCTAATTAAATAGTCTTCTTTCTTTATCATTAAGTTTTTAGTGTACATTATATGTTCTAGATACAAATCTTTTTATATATATATGTGGTTTACCAATGTTTTCTCTGAGCCCATACCTTGTCTTTTCATCTTTTGTTTTTTTGAACAGGTTCTTTTGCAGAGCAAAAGACTTTGATAAAGTACAAATTTATTTTTAATATAATAAACTATCATTTTAGTTTATATGGGTGTTTCTGTTCAAGTATTAGCTCTCTTTTCTTTTCTTGGTTGCCTGGTTGACTGCGAATGTTTCCTTGATAAATAAACAAAAAGATTTAAACCCAGCCTAAAATGACTAACCTAATAAGTAGCCATATTACTTAGGTGTGTTTTTTTTTAATTTTTAAAGATTATATTTATTTTAGAGAGAAGGGAAGGGAGGGAGAAAGAGAGAGAGAAACATTGATGTGAGAGAGAAACATTGATCTGTTTCCTCTTGTACCATACCCAAATGGGATGAACTGATGACCCAGGCATGTGCTCTTGACCAGGAATCAGACCAGCAAACTTTTGCTTTGCAGAATGATGCCCAACCAACTGAGCCACAACTGGCCAAGACACCAGGTTTCTTTAGATAAGTGTTACAAAAATTAGCTGTGTTACCACTTAAATATCAATATGTTAAACATGTAGAAATCTACCAAAACCAGAAGCAGTAATCAAAAACTGAAAATAGATTAATTTTTACTATAGAAAATGTCAGAATACATGGAAAAATTTTTTTTAAATATTAGGAGTATGCTTTTCTACTGTGGTTTTTAAAAATGCAACATAAAACCAATTGATTAATACTTTTTCATTAAATTTTTATAGCAAGTACATGATAATCTCAAATATCTCTAATTAAAGTGAACTATTTTTCATGGTGAATTTTCTTGTTTCTGTTTTTATTATTCAGAAAACAGTGTTCAATAATTAATATGTTCAATCATCTCTTTTTTATTGATACATGTTTTTCTCAGTTTGTATTTTAGAAATATGTTTATATTTGGCAAAGTATAGTTGCCACTATTCTGTTAAATGGCTATGAATGATAAAGAGAGGATTCAGCTAAAATAATTTTAACTGAATCCACCCCACCAAATCTTCTTACAAGCCTGTTGTAACTCATTTTATGCTTAATGATAAACTATGTAGAAAAACAAATGTATATAATTGTTCTATATACAGTTTAAGATGTTTTGCTCTTGTCATTGAGTGCCCTAGGAGAAGACATTGTTTTAGAATGTGCAAGATAACAAAATGTTAGTGCCCACTGCAAAAGCTCACACTCTGCAACCCAAGATATTTTCAAGGAAACACTTCCTGAGGTTCTATTGTAGGAAAAAACAGGACAAGTTGACCTGTTCCAATATGGGTGCTCAGCACATGGTTTCTCTTCCAGCTGAGTCAGTCAGCCCTTGACAGAAGAAATTTTTAAGGCATCAAATCCTTGATGAACTTGATTATGATAGAACTAATGACTGCTGTCAGAATATCAGTGTAAAGTTAAGGATGATTGCTAAGCTAGGCAACCATAGGATATATCTTATGTGATATCCAAAGCCAATAGTGAGGAGGCAATGCAAAAGCAAGGTCACCTAAGGGAAGTTTGACCCCAGAGGCTATTCTAGCGAGCTCAACAGTTAGCTTCAGTGTATTTCTTTATGAAGAGATAAACCCTTATGAAGCTGACAGGTTTGCCTGGGGGAAAGCAGGAAGGTCAATCTTCCAAGATGAAGTACACCCAGCTTTGGTTTAGGCTACAAATTTCCAGAGGGAAACTGCTCAACATGCAGTCAGGAAAAGCACTGAAGATATTTACTCTGAAATGTAAGAATTGGGGGGAAGAATTTGGATAACCAGCCACCACTGACTCTCTTTCCTATTTTTAATGTAAATACTGCAAGAAACATCACTTCATAACAAAAATCCACACCCAAATTCCTTCTTTGGAAAGAATCTTAGATTAGGTGACCTCTAAGCTTCATGTAACCTAAAGATTATGATTCTAAGATATTAAATATTGACAGACAAATAATATAAACTCAATAAATATTTGCCAAAATTGAACCGAACTGAGTTCAGGAAATAAAAGCATCTATACTTTCACACTGCAGGTTTTCTAATTCTCACAAACAGCTGTATGAGCTTCCTTTCCTTTGAAAGTCTTACATTTGCTCGCCACATTTCCCTGCTAACATCTGCAAGGTACAGCTCATTTTACTACTATATTTTAGAGATCAAATTGCCTTTAATGGTTCATTTTAGAGTGTCTTTCCCCAGTATTATTATGTCCCAAAACAGTGTTATGTCTCCCATCTAAAAATAAGTTACCTGAACTTAATCGCATATAGGATCATGAACTAATGAACACAGATGTTTTGCTTAACAGGTATATGATTTTTTTCTAGCATAGATACTGCTTTGATTTATGATCCTTAATGACCAAGGTGTTTGAAAAACTATCAATGAGTTTTCTTCAATTGGTTAAAATAGCATACATTCCTTTCACCAGTTTAGATACCTTTGTCTTTGATCTTGATTCACAGAATTTGATGTAGGGGTGAAAAAGAGGATTGTTATGGAAGATGAATCAACAACATAAAGGACAAAGGATTGAAGAGGTAATGAAAAATATTTAACTTCAAAAAATAAGTCAGAAAATGTGAGAATCTTTGGACAGGGAAATGAAATCTTACTTTAGCAGAAATTTATCCACCTAATACATATGATATATTCTTACGGAAGGAACCATATTGCTTTATGATCATGAATACAAGAATTAATCTGTAAAATAATTTCCTAATATAAACTCAACAATGTACATGGTATTCACAGTTACTTAAAAATATCAAAACATCTAAATAATATACTCACATTACATATTCTTGTTACGAAAATTAAAATTAAATACCTATTTCATCAACTTGTTTAAATCTACAAGACAATCCAGATATTATGAAACTTGATTATATAAAAAGTATTATCAGGATTCAGGAATGACTTTCCATGGTTTCTCATGACAGATATTTTAAGAAGTCAATCGAGCATAAAGTTGTTATTTTGGGTTTTCATAATATGAAGACAGAACACACAATTTTTAACAGATTAGACAATCCATTTGTCTTAGCAGATTTGTTGTATTTCAGTAAAAACGTATTTATTTACTTGTTAATTTCTGCTAAACTAATTTAGAACTTCCTTTGACCTTTTCTACTCAACTACTCTAATGGTGTTATAACCTAATTAGGAAAACCTCAAGAGACAATGGTGGTTTCTTATGATTAAATATGAAATGAGAAATTAGTCTTACTTTATCAGTTCACAGTTTGTTTTTATTCATTCACCCAGAATAAGACTGAAAATACTTTAATAGTTAGTATGTTCAATATATTCCAAGCATAGAAGGCCTTTTACCTATATGATTTTGGGGACGGGGGGTGGATTGTCATATGGAAAGTTGCCTGGTTAAAACAGATAAAGTTACAAGTGAGTTTTCTAACATTTGGAAGGTATTATCTCAGAAAAAAATGTTGTAAGTGGTGTTCAGATATACTACTAGTTCTTGAAATGTAATTATCATATGTGTATATGATGTTTATTTGTATTAACAAAGTGTAGAATATCTCTCTATTCAGTAAATAAAATAAAAGGTAAAATTGAAATGTAATTTTATATTTAAGTTATGCTTGAGGTAAACAATTATATTAGAGAATGTTGATCAGCATTACTAAATTTGTGGCAATTCTAAGTGACACTTTATGGTACTTACTGTCTTTTAAAATATAAATTTAAAAAATGGTTATTTTATTATTTTTTTCCAATGATAAAATAATAAAATTTCATTGTGAAGGATTTGAAAATATGAAAAGTAGGAAAAAAGCTACCTGAAATTCTACTACTGAAATATTAGCTTCTTATTATCTCTATATTAGTTATCTATTGCTGTGTAATTTGTTTTTACCACAAATTTATGCTTTTGTCCAAAGATTATGTTTTCTGAGGTCATTATTTAATGAATCATAACTTTTTAATTAAAAGATGTATTCTTAGGTTTATTTTTTAAGTTATCATCACAAACAAGAAATCTCTTTCTTGTTCTAACTGTATCCTCTATCTTATGATATATTGAATTCATGTTTTATTGACATAATGCACTTACATGACTTATATCTCTCACCTGAATATAAGTTCTGAAAAGGGACCTAATTTTACACATCTTTAACCTCAGAATATCTACCACGGTATTTAGCATATAAATATTTGTTGAGCTATTAAAAAATTCATTTGGGAATTTGAATGTCAGATTGAATTTACTTTTATATCTATTTGCTGAATTCATTCATATGAAAAAATAATGAACATCTTTAGTTACAACTATTTAGCTAGATGACTGGGTAGCAAGGTAGACTTAAAGATTTGCTGAAAACGATACAGAGCTAAAAATATATCTGACAAAAATATAACAGAATATATTTAAGGTATAAAATACATTTGTCTGGGGCATAGGATTCATCCATTTTATTCATTCTAAAAAAGATGATTAAATATCTCATATTTGATAGACAAATTAACTATATCAGACTAGAGAACTTAAGATTCAACTCCATTGGCTACAGGGAAGTTTGGCCTAATTCTAAGTGACATGTTTTAGAAAGCAATGAGAAGATGAACTGGAAAAAGAGAAAACTAAAAATAAAGAAGGTGATTAGAAAGTTATCCAGAATGACCAAGTAAGAAATGACGAAGGCTCGAAGTAAGGCAATAACGATGTAGATAGAATAAGGTAATGAAAGATTTAAATAGGTAACAATTTGCTTTAAACAAGAAAAAAAACCTAATGCTGTTTGAGAAAATGGAGGAGGTAGCACTTAATGACTTGGATCTCTTTGGCTTTAGGAACTGCATGGATTAAGGTGGCATAAGGAGAAAGGAAGTCACCTTCACATATTTCAGGTGGTGGTATCAAAAAAAAATTGAATAAACAGATTTGAAGGTTAGGAGAGAAATATCTATGGAGAATTTTGAAACTTTTTATTGTGAAGGTGGTGACAATATCATGGCAGAGGGAGGAAAAGGAGGAGAAAGAGATAAAAAAAGAGAATACATTGAGGGAGGAGGAACAGAAAAGGAAGGAGAAGAGGACAAATGACTGAACTTTTCTATGATTTGTTACAATTAACCACTTCAAAACATTCTTTGGGTAAACTACTATGGTTACTGGCGCCATATGGTTAGTAAAGCAAAATAAAAATCTACACTGATGAATGATCTTGATACAGCTCTTTTTTTCTAATAGTTTAAAAAAAAATCGGTGTTATATTTTTTCTCATAGCTTTGTGTTAACTTTTTTCTCTTAAGAGTGTAGTGAAAGCAAGCAGCTTCTGAGATTATGGGTTTCACCCTCAAGAGTCCCTGAAGATTATTGACCCTGAAAAACATTATAAATTGTGGTTGTGTTAGCACCTTGTGCCATCATCAGTTTTTCTATAATGAGCACTTGTAATCAACAATGATGAACAACTTTACACTTTTGAAGAAATATTGTAAACTCTAACTGACTTTCAAGAGAAACCAGACATCAGACATTTTTTTCCCCTGAATAATTACAGTGACATGACTGTCAACCACGTCCAATACAGTACTGACATCCAAGGGTATTGCCATCACTAAGCCCTATCAGTTTTGATGGACTTGAAGAAAATGGAAATAGATCAGAGAGGGAGGGTGTGGCAAAAAAAAGCCTTTTGTGAAATTCTATTTTTAGAAACATGAAATAATTCAATAACAATAATCAGAGTTTTTCTAACTAGCTGTGTAATCTTGTTTTCAACTCTGGACATTTTGCTTGATGATTTTTAAACATTCTGGGCTAGAATACAAAAGTTATCTTCGGCTCCAAAATTTCATAGTAATTCAGACATACAAATTCTTAAGACTAAGTTAATGATGGAAACATCAACACAGAGAGGGATCAGAAAATTCAGCATATTTGAATCAATGTGACCCAAAGTAAATATCAGAGACTGGAGAATTAACTATGCTTACTCTCATAGTGATAGACTACATCTCAGAAAAATCTTGGTTCTATTAATCTGAAGCATGTGAAATTGGTTTTTGTGTGGATCAAAGCTGGTCTAGCAGACAATTTAGTATGATTCAACTTATTTCTAGTGAATGGCTCACCAACATGAGCAAGCTGTCACATTTTATTTTAATTATTTTCTGGATAATAGGAATTTTGAAATCAAGTCCCTAACACAGAAAGGGGTACAACTTTATAGATAGTGAGGTATTTTGAGATACCTTAAAAATTAGATCTGATATAAATACTGTACAATTGGAGTCTTCTTTGCTTGATGAAAGCTTTTAAGTTAGTATTGGAGTTCTTTATCCAGTATTGCCCTTTTTCCATATTCATTTGGGTAAACTCTTAGCAAGATTCTCCTCCAGAGCAACTGTTTTTCATCTCTGCAATATGATCAACCAGAACTAGAACGTGATGTAACTGTTTTTTAATCCATTTTTAAAAGACATTCCCAGCTAACCTCTTAGCAGAGATGTGCTGTATTTACACAGTTACATGTTTTAAGATCAGATATACTAGCAAAGAACTAGATGACAAGTTCAAGAGAGAATTCAGAATCTATTATTTGCTCCAGGACATGTAATTGACTGTTGATCTTTCCTATCAACAGACAACTAGAAGTAAGGGAAGGGGGGAGGGATGATGGAAATCTGTAGTTCCACAGCTTATCTTAAAAGGTTTTAGCTGAAGGCTGGCAGGTGTGGGGTATTCATTTATTTATTTCCTGTAGATGAGAAGACTAGAGAGCCTAGGTGGAAGCATGGGTTTATAAACACATATATATTTTCTGTGCTTCAGAATCCATGTATATTTAGCATATATGTTATAAAAATATAAAGGAAAATGTAGCCTGTGATTAAAACAAAACAAAACAAAACAAAACAAAAAACTTGAGAAAGCTCATTAAGATTTATTATAGGTCCCAAATTTTGTAGTGCCAAAACTTAACGACAGATGGTGGTGTAACTCCATCAGTTTTGCAACCTCTACATTCAATTTGATGTCGTAACATAGATTACCCTTGATTTTACTTCGATGAAACTAGAATTTTCCTTTTTCTAAAATGTTTCTGAGAGGAGAGGGGACTAGTAGAATGTACTAAAAGAGTTTATTTAATTGCTGATCTTCATAGACCTGTAGTGGACTGGAAAACTAGGGACCTGATATATACCCGTTCTTCTACGTGAAAGGGGGAAAAAAATCACCTTGCGTTTAAAGAGGACTTTTGTTACAGGCTATTTGAAGTTAGTAATACAACTTTGAAGATGCTATCACTAAGAAAACAAAATATAATTCAAAACAATTCACACCTTTCCCGGTCTCTTAGCGATCTTTCCTCCCAGTTAAATTTTAAGTATGTCACAATTACACCAATGAAACGGCTCTGAACAAGAAAAATGTACTTCTCGTTTAACTTAAAGTTTTGGATAAAACAGACCTAAATGTGCGAATAATTATATTTTTTAATTACAAGTGCCTAAAAACCCAAGCGGTTCGCTCTAAGAAGCATTAAATCCAGCATTTCTAACATGTGTCATTCCCGTAAATTGCTTCCTTTCATCCTGGTCTTAGCTAATCTCATTTGGGATGGTTTATTTCGCCCAAGATGTGTTGCTAGAGACCATCTCAAACGAATTTATCTTTCCCCTGTACAGTAACAGAGCAGTGACTCAGAATTTGTTGATTTGCGGTTTCATCTAATCTTTAAATCAAATAAATTTGCGTGAGATAACTTTGAGGGCCACCTGGTGAAACTCCTCGATTACACAGTAGCTCCGTTTATCTTTTCCCTTGGAACCTCTTTAGATGACTTTTGCAGACCCACGTGCTGCCAAGAAGACTTAAGCTGTGGCTGCGACCCTGTGCGGGAGTACAGAGACAGAATTTGGCTTTCCCCCTTATTCTAATATGCAGTGCTTCATTTCAAGGCTGCGGTGATCCAGTGGGCTGACCAGTCGCTTGTGCAAAAGAGAACTATTCCTCCGCTGTTTGCCCTTTCAGCGTTTTCCTCGGCTGCGGAAACCCGGTTTTCCTATTATTATCCTTGAACTTTTGGGGGGAGTATGCTAAGCACAGAGAGTTAAAACCCGGCAGGCTCCAACAGCAGCGAGGCGAACAAAGCCCTCAGTGTTCCGGGCCACGCTATGGCGGGGTGGTGGGCGAATTAAAGGAATTGCAAATAAATATATTTTATGACCACCCATCAACAAACTACGGGCCACCGTGGCAGCCCGTCCTAGCTGGGCCGTGTCTGTTGTGTGGTTAGGGACAAGGGCTGCGAAGGAGGCGACCGGGAGAGGGAGAGTGAGCCGCGAGTCCCGGGCCTGAACTTTCACCTCACGAACCCGGGCCCAGCCCGTTGGCTGCGGGCAGGAGTCTGCCTAGGGCCGTGGCTCTTGGCAGGACCTGCTTTCTCAACTCCCTGGGCGTCTTCCTTGCGGAAAGACTTGATGGACCAAGGAAGACAGTCGGAGAAAAGGAGATAATGGAGGCAAGTGAAGCCGAAGAACAAGGGAGTTGGGGGCTTACCCCCGCTTAGAAAGATGTCTGGCAAGGGTACACGGCCAATTCAGAAACGTGCTCCTCCGATTGATATATGCTTTTGCACCAACGTCAGAGGCTGCAAATTAAACCAAAATGTATCTTTGTGTACAGAAAAATGAAAAGCTAAGTAAACCCGCTCCTCTCCAAGTCTTGAGAACATAACCCTCTTTCTCGTTGTTGGGAACTTGAACGTTTCTTCTGAGTGGCCTCGACTCCTAGATAATAAATCTTTCAAGCTCACTTTTTCAGAACCCTTAAAGAGAAAGACAAGTAAGTGGGGTCCCTGTATGCAGGGGAGGGAGAAGAAGGGGAAATGTGAACATATGTAGCTTTTGAACTGTTCATAAACCCTGTAGAAAGAAAGGTAGGTCTTCAGTTCTCCAAGAATTTCAACGCCGTTTGCTCTTCTCATTTCCAAAATAGTTACAGGTTAATTCAGATAATCTGCTTTTTATTTCGGTTTGCCAGTGAAGCATAAACGCAAATTACTTAACATAAAATTATCTCCACCTTTCAGAAGGACCATTTGGGTCTGGCAGTTTCTAATTTTAAAGACTGCTTCCTCCTCCTCTACCCACCCTATGTTTAAAAAAAATCGGATTATTTGTTCAGCCTGCCTAAAAAAAGACAATTTTATGAACAGTAAGAACAATTCATAAGCAGACGATTTAAGGACTGCTTGGAGTTTAAAAACTCACAGAAATCACCGCAATTCAAAAGCCCAACTCTACCTCGTTCCTCCTTGGCAGGGGCTGTCTTCCCAGGACCAGCCCCACGCCTCGACTTAATTAATTGGCTTTACTACTATTTACAGATGTGCGTGCCAGGGCTGCTTTCTCCCCAGGAAAGCTGCAGGTTCTGAAGGGAGGAGTTGGTACCGTGTGTGTGTGTGTGTGTGTGTGTGTGTGTGTGTGATGTGTGTGTGAGAGAGAGAGAGAGAGAGAGAGCGCTCGCCCTTTAAAGAAAGGCTGCATTGCTCTTTGAGGAAAAGAAAAACTGAAAGGCCGAAGTTAGTGCAGCTCGTGTGACTCTCCAGGCACCATGCCTATTCCCTATCCCCTTCTGCCAAAGGAGATGTTAAAGTTGGTCAGATAGACATGGGGGCCAGGGTTTGCTCGCAAAGGCCTCTCTCCGCTGCAGCTATTTGGAGAAAAGTTTAAGCGCCTTTCAGAATGCCACACTACACAAGGATTTGCAGAGTCAGGGCTCTGGCAGAGGCGCGTAGGGAACGCGCCCGGCGGAGGGTAGCGCGACCTGCAGGAAGGGGAGCGACTGGTGCGTTAGGACCGCGGTAGAACCGCCTGCCGGAAGCTGGTGTGGGGAGAGCGCTGGGTAGCACGCTCCCCATCGAGCGGTCTTCCTCGTCCTTCCCCCTGTCATCCCCTTGGTCCCACTTGGGCCGGGTGGACAGGTCACACCCTACTGATACGAGCGGCGACCTGGGTGCTGGAGGCGGGGTCCGTTCCTCTCCCTGCCCAGCGCCTCGGCTTTAAAGTGAGCGCAGAGCGGGCTCTGGCACTTTCTTTTTTTCATTCTGGTTACTTTTGCTCCCCTCAATCACTGATACAACCCATCTCGAAAGCCTAGGACCCTAAAAAGTTGCAGCTCAGCGACCCTATCTTTTCAAGCTCCGCCCCCAGGCCGTGGTACAGGATGCGCGACTAGGCGAACTCCTGGGCCTAAGTGAGACAAGGAGTCAGGACCACAATGAAGAGTGAAAAAGACATTTGGCCTCTCTTCACCCCAGGCCGCGGAGGCGCAAACCGTGGAAAAAAAAAAGGCCAATCAGCGTTTTAACGCACGTTTGGATCTTCCTTCCTGACTACCATGTACTTTATAACTCCCTACCACCAAGGGCTTTGGATCCCTTCCAGGTTTTGAGCACTTCGCGAGGAATCCCCAGTTTCATTTGCCAGCAGCTCCGTCTGCTGAGAGGACTTACTTTGGGGACTGCCAAGAAGCAGCAGACACAACTCGGCTTTGCCAATACAGCATACGGTTTTGTTCTCTCCTTCCTCCCCACCCCCTTCCTGACTTCCGTCTGGGCCTAGCGGGAGGAGGCAGAGCAGGAGTTGGGGAAGAGTGTGGGGGTGGGGAAAGATCTGGCCCAGAAAAAATAACTTCACCGGCTAGTTGTTTACATAGCAGGTGGACCTGACGTCAGCCATGAGGCTCCACCGCAAATCTGAACAGTTTTTCGCCCCGCGTTTCCCCTCCCTTAAAAAGAAGTTGGGTGACCGGGGGAAATTATTGGACAGAAGCGACGGGCATCCAAACCGGAAGATTCCAAACCACTTTTTGAATCAACAACAATAATAACGCAAAGTAAAATACAAACAAACAAGTGGTTTAGGGGTACTTTCAGATCCTGTAAGGCGTCCCTTCCCCCAGTCCGCCCGTCTGAGGAAAGGCAGCCACAGCGCCGTGTGCGCAGTTTGAATTGCGAACAACACGCGCGCGCGAGCGGGTGCGCGCGCCCTCTAGCACGCGCGCGCACACCCGGGATACACATACACGACACGCACACACATACACACAGATTCAGGGTTGGGGGGGGGGAGCAGCAGCGCGAGACAGCGCGAGCCTCAGAGAAAGCGCGAGACACGCCGGCGCGTGCAGCTCCGCTTAGGGCCCCTAAGCCCCAGCTGGAGCCCGGAGTCACTCATCCTGACGGCCAGTGCCAGTCCAGATTATTTATGCGGCGGCCGCTTCCGCTGGCTGCGGCTTCCTCCCTATCCCCCCCGCCCCCCACTCCTGGGTGCGCTCCCTACACGCGGCAGCAGCTACTGGGACCCGCGCGTGGGTGTTTTGTTTGGGAGCTTTTGCCTCCGCGCCGCGGGTGCCTCCTCACTGGACGCTGCCCAGGCGTCCCCGGTCCTGGTAAGTTTCTTCGACCTTGATCTAGCGTGCGGTACCTCCGCACCCCTACCCTATCCCCACCACCTCCACACCCGGCCAAGCAGCGACTTTGCTCCCCGCTCCTCCGGTGGAGGCAAGGTCGGCAAAGTTTCGCCCCAGCCTCAGCGCGCGGCGCGGCAGTGCCGGTGTGACTTGCGTCAAATACCCGCTGGGCGTCTGGGTCGAATTCGGGACCTACCATTATCACTTGTTATTCCTTTTCATTTTGCGTTGTGATCCGGAAAGGGTGAGTCTCTCGAGAAAGGGGAGATTGGTGTTGATTTAGGAATGATTTTTAGTTTTGAATATGCAAAATGTTGCCTGGTCTGGAGAGGCCTCAGCTGGAAGAAATTGTGTGTTGAAACACCAGATGTGTGTTTGTTTACTATTTTATATTTATTATTTGTTGTCTCTTCCTCTTCCTCCTCTACCCCACCCTCCAAGGAGAAACACTAGTAAAAACATCTGCCGGTGAAAACACACACTTTATGGTCCAACTGGAGACCTTTATTTACTCAGTTGGGCAAGTGCACGCTTCTGGTCTCTAAGTTGGAAACTTCAGCGTACATTTCAGAAGTACTTTTCTGGGAACCAGAGGCGGAGACTGGACACTTCTGTTTCTCCAGTGAAGAAACCCCTGGTTCCTAGTGATGCTTGGGGGTAATTGGACATCTCCACTGCTGACCCTCATCACGCTCTTTCCCCAGTCTATGGTTAACACTACCGGGTTCACCCGGGATCTGTCCTGATCTTATATCCCGCTTTGGAAAGGTCTCCTCACTCCGGGTGAGCTTTGGGTGAAATCACTCCTCCGGGTTCTTCAGGGAGGGAATGCGGAAGGGGCGCAGACACCTTTTGGAGAAAAGGAAACCTTCCTGATTGGCTTTTACGTGCAAATTCGCGGAGGCCCGAGGACTAGGGGACTGCAGGCGGACGCGCGGGATGGACTTTGACCCGGGTGGAGTGTGCGTCCGGACTCCCCTTTACGATCACAGCAGCGCACGTGCGGCAGTCCTGCGGGTCGGACCCACCAAGTATCTGCACGCTAAGCCCTCCAGTCTCCCGCACGTGCCTCTCCCTGCCCCTCTGACCGCAGCGTGCCAGGACACCGCGATCTCTGTGCGAGCTTCTGAGTGGGCGTCTAGGCTTGACTGGAGCAGGGAGAAAAAGTTATCCTATAGCCTCAGACGCAGAGAGCTGTTAGGTAAGTCTCCCAGGACACCTGGTGCCTGTGGTGACACTCATTGGGAGGAACGGAAGGGACGGGCACGAAAGAATCAAGAATCGGGGACATTGAGAGTGGAAACAGTGAGCTTTTGCATAAGTACAAGTTAAAAGAAACTGAACTGGACACCCCTCGGAAGGCTCTTACGATTCCAGAATCCCCAAGGAACTAGACCCATCTATGTATTTGTTTATTCAACTGTTTAATTAACAGATTTAAACCACTCGATGGACAGCTGCTGTCTGTAATGGTCCCGTTTCCCTTCCCCCTCCCATTTTCTCTCACCACATGCAGAAATCCGGTCACTTTCTTGATCTTGAGGATTATTCCTTGAGTGCTGTTTGCTTCCAGGTGGGCAGGCATTCAGGACGTGAGGTGAGTAAAGTGGCCTGGGTGAGTGCTCAGAACTACTGGAGGCGGAAAGGTTGTGAAAGACCAGTGGAAGTGTGTAAGGTGCGTACGTAGGTAGTCATCATGCGTTCAGGGTTCAGACGTGATTGAAGAGCTACCTCCCCAAAGTGCCCTAAGTCTATTTGGAAGAATAATTAAGTATTAGCCGATAAGCCCAAGGAGAAAGTGACGCCCTGGTGCCAAGTAGCTTCGTGGACCTTTTCTAACTGGAAGTATTTGAAGAGATTAACTTTTAGAAAACAAAAATTTGCCTGGAAGGCATATCTTATGCGTGCTCTTCTAGCTCAAATAGTTTGGTTAGGTAGTGGTGGAGACAGGAGAGGGCTGCTTAATAGCAAGTCTATGTTAGAGGTCAAAATCGAAGTAAAGATGACCTTTCAGATGTTTTCATCTTCGGTTTTGCATTGGGGCATACCTTGGGAAATGTTTTATGTTGTCAGGAACCTGCTTATCTTTTCTGTCTCATGAATTATGGATAAGTATATTCTTAGTATACTGGAATTTTAAAATGCAGTGTTTGTTTAATACTGCTCTACAATTAATTCACAATTTTGATTTATTTGTGTATATATATTAATGAAGTTGGTGTAAAGTTTATACGCTATAATTAGGATTATAAAATTTCACTTCAGCTTTAGAGCTTTTAAAGTTCTTTCCTGCCTTGCTTCCTCCCTCCCTTTCATTTGTATTGCTTAACTAGATCCACATTCAGGAGTCATTCAGTTTAATAGTCCCTTAAGAAACTATTTATTTATTTTTAGAAAGATGGTAAGGGAGGGACAAAGAGATGAAAAGAAACATTGGTGTGTGAGAGATACATCCACCGGTTGCCTCTTGCACACCTGTGACCCAGGACCTGGCCCACAATCCAGATACATGCCTTGACTGGGAATCAAACTGGCAACGTTTTCATTCACAGGCCAGCACTCAATCCCCTGAGCCACACCAGTCAGGGTTAAAGTTCACTTTTAAGTGCAAGAATTTTTAGGGAATAATTTTTAACATTAAATTTAAACATAAATACAATAAATACTTTTTAAATATACAGATTATTAAAAGGTCACACATTAGAATGGATACTAGAATAATCAAAGCAAAATATATACAAACAATTATGAACTATTTAAACTGTTTTTCAAAATTCCCCAACTCATACTTTGGGATTCAGAGTGATGGAAATTCTAGAATTAAAAATTGTTTTTTATACGTTTATACTCTAGAATGGAAAGGGATCTTGAATTACATTATATGAAGTGATTTAATGGTTGTATCTGAGTAAACTGCCATTGGAGTTTTTTTATTGCATTTATAAAATAGTGGTTTTGCTTTAAAAATATTGTCATATTCTAGAAGTTTAAAATAGAGGGAAATTGTGGCACACCATAAAAATAGGGGGGGAAAGGTAATAATAAAATTTACAGATAACCAACATTGAGAAACTATTCCTTTTGTGCAAACAAGAATTCAGAAAAACAAAATAACTCTCTTTGCAGAGCTAAAGTACTAGAATTACACTTTATGAAAAGTATATTTGAGAATGTGAAAATAAATTCATGGTTTGATTGAGACTTGTAGAGGCATATTACAATATAATGAATGTAGCCAGACAAGTGTACTCTATTTTTTATTTCAGGAGAGAATGTGAGGGATACAGAACTTAATTACATAAAATTAATATTACTTGTGATATTTTAAAGGATTTATAGCTGGTTCTGTCTTATCACCCTTGTTTATTTTTCTGTTGACCATCTCCTGTTAGTTCAGTTATTATAATACTGATAGAAAACTGGATGATGGAGGTGATCATGTATTTTCTGCCTCTTCAATTAAATTAGAAAGAGCCTGTTGACTAAGTGAGTTATCACTAAGAAGTTCTCTTGACATGATTGCTGTTAGACAAAATTTTAAATCACAGTTGAATTCAGAAATAACAGCGATTTCATTAATATTACTGCATATTAATTCTTGGCATACTCAAACTATTTTTTCTTTAACTTTGTTATGAATAGTAATACCCTTAATAGTAAGTGACTGGATCCACAAAGTTCTAACTAGTGCCCATATTCATACTGCTTTTTGAAAAAAGAACACCAATTTCCTAAACTTGGAATCTTAAGATTTGCATAGATTTTGAAAGTAACCTTATTTAATAGCCCTTAACTCATAGAGTTCTAACACACATGATCAAATTTAACTGTTGTTTATATTCTTAAGGCTTCTGAAAAAGTAATCCAGGTGTTTGGAACTTTCTTTAAGCATTTCAGTATTCAGGCTCTGGAAGGCAATCCAGTTTCACGTGCCGTAGGTTTCTTTCTTTCTTTTTTTTTTTTCTGTTTCTTTTTTAGATGACATAAATATTTTCTTAGGACCACCTATTTATCCCTTAATTCACTTGGACTCCAGTCATATCACTTTAATAGTTTTTTTAAAAATTATTGTTGTTTGTTTGTTTGTTTGTTTGTTTTAAATTCTCACCCAAGGACATTTTTAGTTGCTTTCAGAGACAGGGTAAGGGAGAGATAAGCCTCCTACACATGCCTGGACAGGGATTGCACGTGCCTGGACTGGAGATGGAGCCCACAACCTAGACATGTACCCGAAGCAGAAATCAAACCTGCAACCTTTCAGTTAGGGGACAGCCCTCCAACCAACTGAGCCACACTGACCAGGGCTCACTTCCATAGATTTATCAAGTAAAATAATTTAAGTTCTTTGACCTTTTTTAATGAGGCTTAATTAGGTCATTATCATTGCTTTCTCATGGAGTTATTCCAAACTTTTTAACTTCATTTGCTTATTAGAACCTTCAAAGTGACAACGTAGCTGTTTTTTATTTAACACCTTAACTACGCATAATTAGGAGGGTTAGCTAAAAATACCATTACTTTTTTTTTTTAAAGCCCAGCGTTTATTATGGTAGAATATTCTTTCCTGTAGAACACTTTTCTCTTGTTGGTATTCTTTCTTATTAAAATAAATTTATATTTCCAGTTGCTTATTTACTTATGCCTAGTTATTACCTCTGATGTATTTTTGCATGTTCCCTTTTGTTCTGCTCCATGTATGTATCCATTGGCCTTCCCCAAATTTTCAAAACAAATTTAAAAAGATAATAACTTTGGAGAAATAGAAATAAATATTATGACTAAGAGGCTAATGTCAGAATATTAAGATTCTGGAGAAAGGTCCATAGAGAAGATTTATATTTATTATGTTCCAACACTATTAATAATAAAATGGGAAAGTAAACCCTTACTTCTAGTAGTAGCATTCATTAAAACTATTATTTCTCTAAAAAGATGCCTTGCTAATTTGCTAAATCCTCAGATGTGGTATTGTTAAATATTGGCCTAATCAAATTTAGGAACATAATCTCAATTTTGTAACTGGAGTAACTGAAAATTTGGGTTGGTTTATACAAATTTTTGCCAGCAGCCAAATTAACAGAGTATATCTGTGCTCTATAATGAGGTACATTGGAATCACCACTGTTTAGTTTTAAAAATATTATATTTTAATGGTTTAGAGCTTATGATTCACTTTGAATTCTAACACCTTTTCATTTTGTTATTTTATTTTTCATTTTTTTGTTATATTTTATTGAGTATGCTATTACAATTGTCCCATTTTTCCCCTTTGTCCCCTCTGCCCTGCACCCCATTGCATCATCCCCACAACTCTTAGTTCAAGTCCATGTGCTGTACATATCAGATCTTGGCTTCTTAATTTCCTATACTATTCTAGAACCTTCCCATGTCTTTTTTTTTGGGCGGGGGAGGGTCAACGTTTTCCCACTACCACTTTTCCCAGCAACACCCTTCCCCACCGCCCACCCTCAGTCCTTCCCCCATTTGGCTTTGTCAATGGACCTTTGTACTTGTCCCTTGATGAACCTTCCCCTCCTTTCCCTTTATCCCCCTTTCCCCTCCCCTCTGGTTACCGTCAGTTTGTTTTTTATTTCAATGTTGCTGGTTATATTTTGCTTGCTTGTTATTTTGTTGATTATGTTCCACTTATAGGTGAGATCATATATCACTCTCTCACCGCTTGGCTTATTTCTTTAGCACAGTGTTCTTTAGTTTGATCCAAGCTATCATGAAGGGCGGTAGCTCTTTCTTTCTTTCTTTCTTCCTTTCTTCCTCTTTCTTCCTTCCTTCCTTCCTTCCTTCCTTCCTTCCTTCCTTCCTTCCTTCCTTCCTTCCTTCCTTCCTTCCTCTTTCTTTTCTTTCTTTCTCTCTCTCTCTCCTCCTCTCTTTCTCTCTTTCTTTCTTTCCTCTGCATAGTGTTCCATTGTGTAAATGTACCATAGTTTTTGATTCACTCATTTATGGTTGGGCCCTT